>PVKU01002130.1:0-101338 GCA_004027475.1 Anoura caudifer
GGTGTTAGCCCGTTCTTCACCCAGTCCTTCCTTTGCTCGCTGGCTTTGAGAACTCTGTACACTGTGGACCACAGGCCAGCGTCGGATGTGTCTGTTGCAAATACCTCTCGTCCCTGTGGCTCGTCTTCCCGTTCTCACAATAGTGGCTTCCGTGGAGCAGAAGGTTCTGGTTTTGGTGAAGTCCGGCCCATCAGTTCTCGATCTCATGGGCCGTGTCTCTGGTGTGGCATCTAAAAAGTCAGCGCCGGACCCCAGGTCCCCTGGGTCTCCCCTGGGTCGTCTCCTAGGAGCTTTCTGGTGCGGGGTGTACATTTGGGTCTGCGATCTGTCCCGGGCTAACCCTGTGAAGGGCGCATCTGTGTGTGGATTCCTGGCTTCGCACGTGGACGCCCAGCGGTCCTGGCGCCAGTTAGTGAAGAGACCGTCCTTTCTCCGCCGAGTGGCCTCTCCGCTGCAGCCACAGCGTCTGCGCCGTCCGGGTGAGACTCTGGACACGATGGAGCAGAACGGGCCTGAGGGTCCCACCAAGCGCAGGGGCACCATAAATGGCTGTTTGATGCCTCTGAGTTTGGGGTCACTTGTTACACAGCCCCACGCAGTGGGACATGCTGTGTCCTGACCCCCTTCTTTCCCTCTGAGCCACAGGTGACAGAGCGGGTCCCTACTCCTCACAGGTGAGTGGCCTGAGGGGCCAGGCCCAGGGAAGAGGCCCGTCCGGGCGGTTTCCTGTGCTGGACTGGCTGAGGCCGGTCATCCTGCTGCCTGAGGCTGGGTTCCCACGGCCACTGGCCTGGGTCGCAGCCACAGCCACAGCCAGGACCCTCGGATTTCCAGGTCAGCATCTATGTGCCTTTCTGTGCCCGGGGCACCTGTACCATGAAGGGGTGGAAGCCCCTCTCCTGTAATTCACACACACACACAGATCCACACATTAAACCCTCTTTCACAGCCCTGGCTGGTGTGGCTCAGTGGATCGAGCACCAGCCTGCAAACCAAAGAGTCGCCGGTTTGATTCCCAGTCAGGACACAAGCCTGGGGGTCGGGCCAGGTCCCCAGTAGGGGGCACGCAAGAGGCAACCCCACAGTGATGCTTCTCTCCCTCCCTTCCCTTCTCTCTAGAAATAAATAAATAAAATCTTAAGAAAAAAAAAAAACAACCAAAACCAGTCTTTTGCATTGGGTTGCTTCCACTCACCAGCGCTTTGGAGGTTCACAGCACCGCCTTGTACAAATAGGCCGGAAGCCCGACTATAAGCTCTGAGTGGTGTCCAGTTTCGGCTGCTGTGAACCAGCGGGTACCAGTCTCCGTCTCAGTGCCGTTCACACGCCCCGACCCCTGGCAAGCAGAGGCCCCCATCCTCGCCAGGCCCTGTGGACAGTGAACATGCATTTTCCCTCCTCCCGGGTGCACACATAGGAGTGGAATTGCTGGGTCCTATGTAGACGCTCATTTAACTTGATCAGAAACCGCCAAACTGTCTTCTGAAGTGGCTGCAGCTTTTGCGCCTCCCCCCGCCCCGCACCGGGGACCTGGGAGAGTCCCTGTGGCTGCTGGTCCTCCCCAGCCCTGGGCGTGGCCAGCCTTTCCGCACCGAGTCGCCCTGCTGACCGTGGACGCCAGTCCCTGTCTTCATGTCTTTGGGCCCTTTCTATGTTTTGCTCCGTGAAGTGTCTCTCCAACTATATTGCTCATTTTAAGAAAATGGGCCCTGGCTGGTGTAGCTCAGTGAATTGAGTGCCAGACTGCGAGACAAAGAGTCGCCGGTTCGATTCCCAGTCAGGGCACAGGCCTGGGTTACAGGCCGGGTCCCCAGTAGGGGGCGCGTTCGAGAGGCAACCAAACATCGATGTGTTTCTTTCTTTGTGTCTCTTTCTTTCTCTCTTCTCCTCTCTCTAAAAAAAAAAAAAGAAAGAAAGAAAGAAAATCTTCTTTAAAAAATAAAGGAAACTGGGCTTTTAAAGAATTACTGAGTTTTGAGGTTGAGAATAATCCGCACACAGGTCTTCACCAGGTGCATTCCAGCCATGCCCCTTCGGTCCTCAGATGGCCTCTTCGTTTTTCTCCCCAGTGTCGTTGGAAGAGCAGAAAAAGTTGACATTTAGGAAACCCAGTTTATCAACTTTGTTTTGTGTTTTGTTTTTTTTTTTAGACAGAGGGGGAGGGGGGAGAGAAAGGGAGAGAAACACCGATGTGTGGTTGCCTCTCGCACGCCCCCTACTGGGGACCCGGCCCCCAACCCAGGCCTGTGCCCTGACTGGGACTCAAACCAGCGACCCTTTGGTTCGCAGGCCCTGCTCAGTCCACTGAGCTGCACCAGCCAGGGCCAACCATGTCTTTTGTACTCGTGCTTTGCATGTGTTTTGAAGGGAGCCTTTGCTCGCCCCAGGGCTATGAAGGTTTCTTCTGTTTCCAAGTCCTGCCGCCTCCCCCCCCCCCTTGGAGTTCCTGCTCCGTGTGGTTCATTTCTCATCCACGTGGTCGTCTGGCACTGTCTGCAGGACTGGCTGCCCCCCTGCCCTGCCGCCTGCAGGCTGGGCTTGTTGGGCTCTCTCCTGTCCGGCGCCCCCATGTGCTGGATCTCTGGGGAGGAGCCCCTGTCACCAGCCAGCCCCGAGCCTGTGGGCGGTAAACGTCCCACCACCAGTGACTGATCTCTCACAAGGGACAGGCCCCGCAGGCGCTGGGGTGTGGACGGCCTGGCCAGGCCGGGACCTCCCCTGGGAGGTGACGGGGCGAGGCTCGGAGGCCAGGAGGGTGGACTTGAACCTCTGACGCCACGTTGTGTCCCTGTCCGTGCCCCAGCTCTGCGGCCCCGCCCTGCATCCTGCTCCACCAGGGACGTGCCCTGAGCTGGGCCAGAGTGGGTGGAGGTGGAGGCGGAGGCTGCTGGGCGGCGGGGGCGCCCAGAGGTCAGGTGCAGAGTGGTGGTGGTGGGGGGGGCAGGCCTGAGCCACATCGGCCGCCCCTCCGGACCGCTGGCCCCGAGCAGGCGCGGCGTTCCCCGCTTTGTCGGGACGCCGTTTTCTCTGCCACACGGCGGCCAGACGGCCAGGACCAGTGGATGAGGGAAACCGAGACAGCCAGCCCGCCAAGCAGTTCACAGCCACCTAGCGAATCGTGAAACGCTGCTTTCCCTAAACCGAGGACGGGAGGGGCGCATGGTTTACGGGCCTCCAACCAGAGGGTGAGCAGCCTGAGTCACCCGGTGCAGGGGACTGCCTGCCAGCGGAAATCCGGTTGGCGCCCCCTGTGCCAGCACAGCCAAGGACGGACGAGGTCGGGGGAATCAATCTCATTTCGAATCCGTGTGAACCGATGGATTTTCCGCCGAGACCCTCCCCCGAGGCCTCCCCCCAAACTCCCCGCCTGTGGAAAGCTGATAAGAACCTACGCGGTGAAGCCCCAGCAGGGCCCCGCGCCTCTCTTCCCTCTCAGGCGGGCGCGCATCCTGAATTTTCTCTCCTCAACTCTCTCTCCTTAATTGTCAATTTTTACGTATTTAGTCATCTTTGATTTTATTTATTTATTTTTAAGGATTTTATGTATTTATAGACCGAGGGGAAGGGAGGGAGAAAGAGAGGGAGAGAAGCGTCGCTTGGTCGCTTGGTCGCTGCACGCACCCCGACCAGGCCAAACCCAAACCCAGGCACGTGCCCTGACCGGGAGTCGAACCGGTGACCTTTCGCTTTGTGGGATGCTGCCCAACCAGTTGAGCCACCCCAGCCAGGGTTTGAATTTTTGTTTTTTATTTTAGAGAGAGGGTAGTAGGGCAGGAGGCGGGGGAGAGGGAAATAGAAAAGAACACTGATTTGTGTTCTACTTATTCATGCATTCATGGGTTGCTTCCTGCAGGTGCCCTGACCTGGGACGAAACCTGCAGCCTGGCTGCATGGGGACGACGCTCCGCCCCCCAACGGAGCCACCCGGCCAGGGCCTCTCCTAAACTCGGGGAGGCCGACGAGGTTTGCAGCTCTGTCCCGGGCCAGCAGCCTGATTCTGCCTCCACGGCCCCCTTTTCTCTGACCTCCCAGGGAGCTGCTCGGAGCAGCAACCCCTCTGTCTCTCTGTCCCCAGCGCTAATAAATGTCCCTCAGAATAACCTGGACTTGTGGTGAGACATCTTTCTTGCAGGAAGTCAAGCGCCCACACATGCCAGGCCGGCCCCAGGCAGGTCCCTTTCCGGTGTGACAGGAAGGTCGATCTGCAGAGGGGCCCACGCCCGGGGGAGGGGGGCTGCCAAGGCACAGGGGCACTAGCCCCTGTGGTGTCACCGGGGAGGCATGGCCAGACCTCACTAGGGAGGGGGTCTGCCCAAGCTGTGGGGCGGGTG
This sequence comes from Anoura caudifer, assembly GCA_004027475.1. NCBI lineage: Eukaryota > Metazoa > Chordata > Mammalia > Chiroptera > Phyllostomidae > Anoura > Anoura caudifer. The sequence continues at coordinate 4,332 of PVKU01002130.1, forward strand.
GGGGCAGGGCGACGGCTCCCCCAGCAGAGCGGGGACTGTCCCAAACCTTCGCCTTGCTCATCTCAGCTCCAGGAGGGGTCAGAGTGCAGGGGACAGGGAGGCAGCAGCTGGCCACACGCGTGGGGTAGACCTTCCCTTCAGCCAGAACTCAGGGTCAGAGAGCCCCTTCCTGCCCCTGGGACCTTCTCCCCATGACCCCACGGGGGGGATGGTTTTAAGAGGCTCTCATGGCTGCGCCCCTCCCCCCCCCAGGCTAAGCTGGGTCCTTCCCACCAGGAGACTCAGTCACTGCCCTGCTCCTGGTCAGGGTGTGACCTCATGACTGGGCGGGCGGGTCCCTGGGTGGGCTCTGGGGAGAGTCACTGAGGGCTGGGGCTCGGTGTCAAAGTTCTGTTCAAGTGGGTGGTGGCCGGAGGCTGCCAGGGCCCGCTGGGGAGACCGGCGCCAGGTCACAGGCACTCAGAGGCCTGGCGTCCAGACAGGGGATCTTCCCGCCTTTCCTGCCTTTGGGGTGGGGGGGAAGGAGGAGGAGCACAGAGGGGCCAATCTCTCTCTCCACTGGGACATGCACTGTGGGTGGAAGGCCTGGTTGGGGGGCAGTGATGGTGGAATGCTAGTTTTACCTTATAATTTGACATCTCAAACAAATACGCAGAATTGCAAAAATAGTGCAAAGACTTATGTATCTATGTATGCCCAGATTCACCGGTCTCTCATCAGCCTGACTTCTGAGTCGTCTGACAGTCCCCTCCCCCGGCGCCCTCGGGTGCAGCCGGTCGCTACAGCAGGGTAGTCAGCCCCGGTCCGTGATGGGACTGAGACTCAGCCCCCGTCCGTATGCTGACGGCTGATAACCTCACGCTCGTTTTATCTGCGTGGGTGTCACCCTCAGCCCGTCTGAGGCCCCTCGGTCCCCTCAGGCCTGGCTGGCTGCTCAGCCTTGTCTGTCCTCACAGCTGGGACACTTTGAAAGGCAGGCCTGTCACCTTGGACCCAGATGCTGCAGCGTGTCCCGGAGGTCAGCTGAGGTTTCGCGTTTTGGCCTGGGAGCGCCCAAGGGGGCTGTGCCCTCAGCAGGCCTGGGCCCGGCTGGTCCACCTGTCCTGACTCCACACCCTGAGCCCTCCAGGGGCCGGGGAGGGAGAGCCCGAAGGGTCTCCACCGTGAGCTCACTGCCTTCCTTCGGGACGAGGAGGCATCCTGGGGAGACGCTTCCAGACGAGGTGAATATTCTGTTTCGATCGTAACCGTGTTGGCCCCACGGTGCCCCCTGTGCGCTGACTCATGTGGCTGAGCAGCCCCGGAAGGACCACTGTGAACCAAGCGACGGATGAAGGGACCCAGCTAGGGGGGCTGGGCAGGAACCGGGGCTTTGCCGGTTGCCCGGGGCCTGGATCGACTTGGATCTGGAGCTGGCCGCGCTTGAAGGTGGTTGGATGTAGAGCGTGAGGAGGGGCCAGGGGCCTGGGCACCAGGGAGGAGAGATGTCACTTAATGGAACCGGAGGCATGGGAGAACCGGGCTGGGCGAAGGGTTTGGGCCCCGCTGCCTGCCTGCCTGCCGTTTTGGGGCGGGGGCGGGGGCTGGGTGCACCTGGAGTTTAGGGGGCAGATCCTGCTGCAGGTGCTCACTCCAACACCTCGATGAACCTCGAGGCCAGGAGGGGAGGGGCCGTCCCTCGGCCGGAGGACAGTCACTACGCAAACACCGCCGGGTTTGTGGGTGACGTGGGGCCCCACCCACGCTCCACGCCTGTGTGAACATGGGGACAGTCTCGAGGCGAAACCAAACCCACCTACGGGGAGGAAAGAAGGCCATTTCCTCCTGTCCCTGCCACGCAGCTTACTTCTGATTTCAGTGCCTGAGTTTTGTCTTGTGCCTTAGTTTCGAGCTCTGTCTTTTTCTTTTCCAACGGCAGGCCCTTCAATTTTCTCCCTTCGCGGGTCATCCTGGTGGAAACCAAACTGCAGGACATTTGAGATGCCTCCCCATGCCTGGCCTCAGGGCGGGGGGGGGTGCCGGGTGAGGCCAGGGCAGACCCGCAGGATCCCCGCCCCAGGGTCTGGGTGGCCGAGGCTGAGGGTCTGCGCCCTGGCGTTTCTGACCCGGGCGGGCCCATCCACGCAGGCGGTTTCCGACCCTGGCCTTTGCTGGTCAGACAGGTGGCAGGCGTGTCCCCCCCCCCACCCCGCCCCGTAGGGCTGACTTTCGCTTCCCTGAAAGCCTGGCCCTGGGGACTGAGCGCCTGGCGTGGCGCTGCAGGGTGGAGCGTGAGGGCCGGCCCGCGCTCGCTCGCCATGCTGGTGCGTGGTGGTGCCAGCGGGGCGCCTGTGCTGCTGGCAGGTGCTCGACCACAGCTGTCGGGAAGAGGAAGCGCCGCGACCCATCCCACACCTTTCGTTTCCGTGCTGCCGCCCGCCACCGCTCTCCGCCGGAGAGATTCTCGCCTGCCAGCCCGCAGTCTGGATGGAGCAGGGGGAGGTGAGTACGGAGCCCCCGGCAAGGGTCAGGCCTTTGGAGACCGCCCACAAACACACCCCGCACCCCGCGCGGCTCCCACATGTCTGCGGTCGATTTCATCTTCTGTTTCCGTTTCTGATCGGCCTGCTGCCTCCTTCGGTGTGCGGTGTCGGGTGGGGGGGGAACCCCTCCTCTGCACGACTGGTTCAGGACGCCAGCCCGTCGCCGGGACAGAACCGTGAGAAGAACGAAGTTGTTCTCACAGGGTCTGTGGGACCACCCACCTCTCCCCAGGGGCCCGAAGTGCCGTCTGTCCTCATGCGCGAAGCTGCTGAGTGTCTGTCTCTGGACATCCCCCTCCGCTGCCCTGCGGCCCGGGGCTGCCCCAGGACCCCCCTCGTCCGGTCCCCACGCTGGGTCTGTTTGAGTTGTCCGGTGTCCCCTCTGTCACTCCTGTTCTTTCCGAACCCCCTGGCTGACACGTGACTGTCACACAACAGCGTTGGAGGTTGGGGTGCACGACGCAGGGGTTGACGCCATCGCGGTGGCCCCCGCCGCCCCCCATGCTGGCCGCCACCCCTGCCCCGGGGTCTAGTCTAGTCTCTCAGCAAGTCTGACGTTCCCAGCACAGGATCGTGGGGGCCTCCCCGTGCAGCCCTTCAGGGGTTTTTCTTCGTTCAGGTTTGTGTCCTGAAATAGCACCCGGCTCCCCTGCCGCTGCCGCCGCTGCCCGGGGCCTCTGCCCGGGGCCGCTCTGTCCCCATCGGCTGGGCTCCTGCAGGTTCCCAGGGGAAGCGGTCTCAGGTGGTGGCTGCTCCGTCCGAGCGGCCTCACCCAGGCCTCCCAGGCCCATCCGCACCGTGCAAACGGCAGGGTGTCCTTCCTTCTGGTGGCCGAAGGAAGTGCGTGGGTGTGACGCCTTGTTCGCTTGTTTATCTGGAGGCCTTTCGGGGGTTGGGGGGGGGCTCTGCGCCCCGGCTTCTGTGCAAGGGCACTGCAGTGACATGGGGCTGCGGGTGGCTTGGGGGTTCTGCTTTGATTCCATGCGGATAAACGCTCAGGAGTGGACTCGCTCGGGCCGTGAGGTAGTTTTGTTTTTGATGTTTTTGAGGGCCCTCCACACGACTTTCCACAGTGGCTGCCCCAGTCTGCGTTCCCACCAACAAGGCACCAGGGTTCCCTTCTTCCACATCCTCGCCAGCACTGGTTGTTTGTGTGTTTTTTTTTTTTTTTTTGATGACAGCCATTCTGACCGGTGTGAGGAGATATCTCATTGTGTGTGTTTTTTAAAGATTTTATTTATTTATTTTTAGAGAGATGGGGAAGGGAAGGAGGAAGAGAGGGAAAGAAACATCCATGGGAGAGAGAAACATCGATCAGTTGCCTCTCACACACTCCCTGACCGGGGACTGAACCCGAAACCCAGGTCCGCGCGGTGACCAGGAATCGAACCGGTGACCTTTTGTTCTGTGGGACGACACCCTGCCCACTGAGCCACAGCGGTCAGGGCTCCTTGTCCTGTTTATTTGCATTTCCCTGAGGGCCAGTGACCTTGAACCTCTTTCCCTGCACCTGTTGGCCGCCTGTATGTCGTCTTTGGAAAACCAGCGTTTTGAAGTGCAACTATTTGTTTCTTCTCATTACTGAGTGGCAGGAGCTCCCTCTGACATGCAGGGTTTGGATGCCGTTCACCCAGCCGGTTGCCTTTCCCGCCGACCGACGGTCTCCGTGGCCCTTCGACGTGGCCCTGCTCCTTTACCCTGTTTGTGCTGGCGTGCTTTCGGAGTGGGGTCCAGGAGCTCGTGGCCTGGACCAGCACCCAGGACCTTCCTCCCTGCTGGCTCCCAGGAGTGTGGCACTTACACTTGGGTCCTTACACCCCAGCCTCTGATCTGTCTTGAGTTGGTTTGGGGGGTGGGGCTAGACGGGAAGGGGGTCCTGTTTCCTTCTCTCGCCCCTGTCGTCGGAGGACCCTGCCTTTTCCCCGCTGTGCGTTCGTGGTGCTGTGTCAGAAATGTGTTGACTGTGGACGTGCAGGTTTATTTCTGGCTTCTCTAGCCAGGCCCGCGGGCCGGGCCGGGCCGGGCCGGGCCGGGCCGGGCCGGGCCGGCACCGCACAGTTCTGATGACGATAACTTTGTATGTAACACAGCGATCCAGGAAGCGGGAGGCCTCCAGCTTGGCTCCTCCTCCTTCCGAATTGCTTTGACTACTATTTGGGGTCTTCTGTAGCTCAAGATGGATTTTAGGATCTCTTCTCCCCGCTCTTTCCATGAAAAATGCCTTCCTGAAATAAATTTCGGGATGCCATATTTTGCCGGGTGTAATGCACACCCATGTTTTTGGCCCCAACTTTCAGGAAAAGAAAAACCTTTTGTTTTATGGCATACGGACACAGAGTTAGTCCTACCCATGCATTCAATACGCACCCTTATTTTTCCCTCAAAAATTTGGGCAGAAACTGCACATTATTCTCCGCAAAATACGCCATCACCTAAAACCGCCATCTCCGTGTGAAGCGCGTTCCCGGCCGAGGGCGAAGGGTCTCTCCGTCCCCCCGCCCCGGGGCTCGGCCGAGCGTCTCAGGAACATTCCCACCTTCTTGCGTGTTTCCTGTTACACTTACCCCGGCTCTTTTGTTGTTGCTGGTATTTATTTACACAGCGTTTTCCTCTGTTTGGTTCGGTGGCTGTGGGTGCGGAGGCCGCCGGCCTGACTGTGAGCCGTGCGCCCGGCACAGCTCCTGGCCTAACTGGGACGCTCCCATTGCGCCCTTCCCAACAGGGAGCTGCCCTTGGGTGGGTGTAGGTGCCTTTCTTCTTCGAGGACCCCTCTCGCCGTCCCCATCATCCAGGGCCGTGTGAGGAATCTCCCCACGCTTGGCGGCTTAAAACAGCGCTCGTGAGCTCAGGCTGGGGGAGGCCCGGCGGGGGGCGGCTCCCACTCTCCCACGAGGGTGCCGTCCAGCCGTCATCCCGAGGGGTGCCGCCTGCCCCCCATTCACAGGCACGGGCAGCCGGGGCTGGCTCGGGACGGGAGGCCTCAGGTCCGCAGCCTGCTGGCCCGGACCCCACAGGGCCGGTGGGAGGCGGCACAGTGTGGGGTCTGTTTCCGCTGGTCACACAGGTCCTCCCGTTCAGGGTTCGAGGGGCTGGACCGTGGGACAATGTGAGTCTCGGGAGGGGATCCCTGGGGTCTTGTCAGTAGCTGTAAGGGCTGGTGCTTTGCCACCAGCGAGGTGCTGAGCCTTCGCCAGTGACCAGGACGCCTGGTTTTCTCAAGTGGGTGAGGGTGGCTGGTGCACAGGAAAGCCGGGGTGGGAGGGCATCAAATACACCCAGGCTGCTGGGGGCTGCGCTCCTCTCCCTGTCTGCAGAGTCGCGGCGCGGGGGTGGGGGTGGGGGGGGTGGGGGGGTGGCGTTCTCAGCCCAGACACCGTCCCAGTGTTGGAGGCTGGCACACAGCCTTGGGGCCTCCTCAGATAAGAAGAACCACCCCAAGCAGGAGCCTCCCAGGTAGGAGGGCAGGTGCCCTGGGGCCAAGGCTGGCCGGTGACTCCCAAGGGGTGGGGCTGTCCGGCGGGGGCCGCCCCCCGGCTCGGATCGCGCCCCTCCCACACGCACCGGGCCACCGGCGCTGCGACCCCTCCCGCCCGGCGCCGGCTCCCGGGCGCGTCCGCCTCGGGGGCGCGGGTTCGAATCCCGGGCCCTGGGGGGCGGGCGGGGCGGCCGCGGGCGGGGCGGCTCCAGGGGGGCGGGGTGGGGGCGGGGCGGGGGCAGTGAGGTAATTTCCGCGCTCGGGCGTCAGAGGTTTGAGTCACCCGGGGGCAGAATCGAAAGTGATCGCGCGGCGGGCGCGGCCAGATAGGGGGTAAGTGCGGGGATGCGGGGTCTCCGCGCGGAGGCGGTGCTCTGCGCCCGGTGCGGGCGTGGGGGGCGGCGGGCTGCTGGGACCCGGGCTGGGGAGGCGGTGCTGGGCGGCGGGGGCCCTCGCTCGGGCACCCCGAGGCAGCCGCGGGGATGGGGACTCAGCCGGGACCCCCGCCGACAGCAGCTCAGCTTTCTCGCGGGTGCCTCCCGCGGGGGGGGGGCGGGGGGGCGACCGAGTGATCGCTGGACCACAAGGTCCCAAGGCTTTGGCCCCGCCCCACCCGCTGCCGCTGCCCCGGTTTCTGAAAATCCGCCCGGGGTCTCGACCGGCCCCTCTGGGGGGCGGGGGACAGACTCAAGTTTCCACTTCGGAGCCCGCGGGCGCTTGACTCCCGGCTGACCTCCAGTCACTTCCTTCCAAACCTCATCTTTGTGTTGCCTGAGTTTCCCCTCGAAGTTCCCTTCGGAGGAAGCAGCAGTGTTGCTAGGAGCCTGTTCTCTCCTCTGATTTAGGGCTCCCCCTGGGAAACCCCAGGTCCCTCTGGAGCTGATGCGGAGGGCCTGCCTGCCCCCCCCCCCCCGCCCCAGCCCCTGCCCTGCGCAGGTGTGCCCGCTGGGTCCTCCTCGGCTCCCACGCTGCCCCGGGGGGTGACACCAGTGCCCTGCAGACAGGCGTGGGGGGCACCGTTTCAGAGCCAGCTGTCCCTCTACAGGACAAGGGCGCTTGCTGTGCCTCCACACCAGCCAGGAGATGGGGCCTCTAGGGCCTTGGGCGCAAGGGCCCAGGAGGAATTGGGGTGCAGCTGATGATCCCCTGGGCCTCCAGGGTTCCTATTGCTGGGGCGACTCCCCCCCCCCCAATCCCAGCTAGCTGGCTCCTTCTGAGCAGGGCCCAGAGACCCTTCAGAAAGGGAGGGGTCTGGGCTGGGTCAAGGTCAGTGGGCCAGCCCTCTTGGACCTGACAGCCCTCTGCTTCTGTCCTGTTGCCAGAATTCTCCGCCTGCTTCGTTTCCTTGGCCCCTTGCTGAGGGAGAGGCCCCACATCTGAGCCCCCACCTGCAGGCGGGGGTGGTCTAACCTTGCACTTGGCTGCTGCGGCCCCAGAGGAGCAGCGGAACCCGCAAGTCCCGGATGCCACGCCACAGGGCCAGGCCGGCGTCAGAGATGGTGTCCCTGGCGCCGGGCCCTTCGCCCACCAGCTCCGCGGCCACCAAAGAGCCCCTGTTGGCCAAGCTGTATGCCCAGCTGGAGCTGTGCCTGGGCTGCCCCCGCTGCGCCCAGCGCCTGGACGAGAGCACCTACGTCCTTCAGCAGCTGGAGCACAGCTGCTCCCAGGAGATCCTGCTGGCCCGCTTCAAGCAGACCCCCAAGGATGGGGTCTGGCGCAAGGTGGGCCTCAGGCCCAGCTTCCCACGGCCGGCACGGTACCAGGTCTGCCGCTACTACAGCCGTGGGCTGGGCTGCCGCCGGCACAAAAACCAGTGCACCTTTGCCCGAAGCCGCGAGGAGGCGCTGGTCTGGACCTTTGAACGGGAGCACAACGTCCACCGGCTGTGGCTGAAGGCCATGGTGCAGGGCGGCGGGGCCCATCGCGTGCCGGGCAGCCCCGCGGACACCATCCACGAGGAGTTCGGTGGCCGCTTCCAGCTGCTCTGCTGCCACTGCTTCCGGCGCTGTCCCCCACGCCTCTGCCCCCTGAACCCCGGGGGGCGCTGCCCCAGCCACGGCGCCTGCCCCTCGATCCTGGCCCATGTGAACTCCGAGAGCCACCGCAAGTGGCAGGTGGTGGAGGTGCGTCCACAGCCCCAGGGCCGCTGGCCGCTGGCCTACTGCCTGTATGTGGATCGGGGGCTGCCGTGCCGGCACGGAGCGTCCCGCTGCCAGTTTGCCCACAGCGCCGTGGAGATGGCCGTGTGGAAGGCTGAGCGGCTGCACGGGCTTCGGCGGCCCGACCTGCTCACATCCCGGGCCGCCAGTGGCGTGACCCCTGTAACCCAGCTGTACTGCAGCGCCTGCCTGGTCACCTGCCACTCCCAGGAGGCCTTCGAGAACCACTGCTCCTCCCAGGATCACATGAGGATGGTGGCCCTGGACCAGGCCGTGGTCTGGGAGCACCGCAGCCCGCCCGCGGGGCTCTCTACCTTCGAGCTCTGCCCCAGGTGCGGACAGGGGGGTAGGGGTTGGGGAGGGGGACGGCTCGCCTTTTGCCGTCACCGGGGGCTCCGAGTGCCCTCTGTGTGACTGGCTGGCACCCCATCTGCCTCAGGTGGGCCAGGGAGGTCCGCAGAGGTGGCTCGTGCCAGCCTGGGCTGCAGGGTCTCACCCTGGCGGCCTGCTGACTTCCCTCCTCTCAGGCCCGACCTCTGTGAGTATGGGGTCGTCTGCACCAAGGCACATTCCAATCAGGAGCTGCAGGAGTGGAGGCGGCGGGTGCGGATGGTGGAGCAGCGGGAGCAGGCGGCCTTTCAGGAGGGGCTGATGCCCTACCGGGAGAGGCTGCTGGCCGAGTACCAGGGCAGCAGCAAGGAGATCTTGGTGGTGAGTGGGGCCTCGCAAGGGGGCCGGGGCGGGCGGGGTTGGGGCCACCCTGCTGACCACCTGGCTCCCCGGTGCAGCTGGCTGAGACCGTCGATGGCGTGGCTGTCACCTGCCACCAGCCCCTGGTGCATCGGGCCCAGGAGAAGAAAATGCAGCACAGCTGGACGTTTACCGTCCACTCCGAGGTGAGCAGTCTGCATAGCCCTGAGTCGGCGGGAGTTGGGGCTGCCGCCTCGTGCACTGTCCCCTATCTGGGCCCTGTGGGGTGGTGGTGTGGGGTGTCTGGCAGGGAGCGAGGGGCTGGGCTGGTTACCGCCATGAGCTCCAGGACCCAAAGCTGCCCACCCCACCATCGCTCAGCATCCACGGGGTCCCCCCCCCCACCAGGCAGGCCTCGAGACCCCACCTTGCAGAGAGGCCGAGATGGCTAGGGTCCCGGGAAGGGCCGTGTCTGCCTGGGCCACCTCACCGACCAGCTTCTCCGCAGGAGCCCCTGAAACACGTGGCCTTGCTGAAGCAGGAGCCGGGAGCCGACTTCTCGCTGGAGGCCCCCTCCCTGCCACCGGGCCAGGTGTACGCGCAGGGCGAGCGTTTCCGCGTGCCGGACAGCCCGGCCGAGTTCCAGGTGGGGGTGCGCGTGCAGACCGCCTCCTTCGGCACCTTCGAGCAGTGGGTGGTGTTCGACTTCGGCCGCCGGCCAGCTTTGCTGCAGAGGCTGGAGCTGCAGCTGGGCCAGGAGCAGCGCCGAGGGGCGACCCCGGCACCCAGCCCCCATGAGGAGCTGGAGCGCTGGCACACTGGCAACCGCCACGTGGTCCCTGGCGCAGAGCGCCCGGCAGAGCACGCTGCCCTGATGGCCAAGTACAAGGTGCCAGACCTGGCTGTGGAGTTCCACCGCGGCGGCCCGGCCCCAGGACCCCTGTCCTGCTCTAACTACCGGAAGAGGATGCACCAATTTCTCTACGAGGAGGAGGCTGCTCAGCAGCAGCTGGTAGCCAAGTGCGTGGAGCCGGCGGGCAGATGGCTATGCCGGGGGGGCTGTCCGCAGAGTGTGGCTGTGGCCAGCTAACCCGCGTCCTCCCCGCCAGGCTGAACCTCCGGTGCTCCGTGTCCCTGAAGAAGTCCCTGGAGACGCCAGCCCTGGGCATGCTCTTCCCCCCACCAGGAGCCCTGTATGCCGAGGTCCCCATCCCCGCCGCCCTGGCACCGGACACGGACCAGGGCTTCCTCCTGGCCCGGAATGTCAGCACAGCACTGGTGGCCCCTGTGCCCGCGCCTGACAACAAGGTGTTCGAGGTGCAGCTGGAGACCCGGGCCGGCTCGGAGCAGGTGCGGTGGCTGCTGCTGCCGGCCCACTGCTGCGCGGCCCTGGGGCTGCACGCCGAGGCCAGCCCCGTGCTGGAGGTGCAGTTCCAGGTTGACCCGCTGACCTTCCGCCTCTGGCACGAGGCGGTGGACGCGCTGCCCGAGGAGCGCCTGGTGGTGCCAGACCTGCGGATCTGCACTCGGCCCCGCCTGCAGCCCAGCCCGGCCGCCCTGCACGGCAACCACAAGCAGCGGCTGGCCGTGGAGTTCATTGCAGGCGGCAGCCCTGGGGACGCGCGGCCTGTCGCCCCTCTGCTCATCTACGGCCCCTTCGGCACGGGCAAAACCTACACGCTGGCCATGGCCTCCCTGGAGGTTGTCCGGCAGCCCCACGCCAAGGTGCTCATCTGCACCCACACCAACAGGTGAGCCCAGAGCCGCCGTGGGCAGGCCCTGCTGCCTGGACTGGGCAGGTGCTGTGGAGGAGGTCCCACCCCACGAGAAGAAGGGGGCCCTGGGTCCTGGGGCGTTGGCTGGGTCGCAGGTTCCCTGGAGGCCAGTGTGCGAGGCTTGTTCTAGAACGGATGTGCCCGAGCCATGGGCAGGGTGGAGCTTGGGCTGGGCTGCCCTGTCCCCGCATCCCCGTCCAGAGCGACTCCCAGGAGGTCTGATCCTTGGGACTCTCCCTGATAGACGCTCAGGTCCAGGCTGAAAGGAGCAGGGGACATCTGTGCTTCAGGCCCGGGCCAGGTGTGCTGGGCGTCGGAGTCCGCTGTCCGGGTGTGGGGCTGTGGGTGCCCCCACAGAGGCCCCGGATGGGGGTGTTGTGGGCAGGGCACGGCACGGCCCACCGGAGCCGCCCGGGCCAAGGCTCCGCCGTCGTTTTCAGAGAGACACAGCTTCAGGCTCGGTCAGGGCAGGCTTGGGTCCGCCTGCCTGGCTGGAGGTCCCGGCCTCCAGGCGGGGGCCGGGCACACAGTAGGCGCTTTAACAGACAGTCGCCAAGGTCCCGCGTGCCCTTCTGCCCCTCAGCGCGGCGGACATCTACATCCAGGAGCACTTCCACAGCCACGTGGCGAGCGGCCACCCGGAGGCCACGCCGCTGCGGGTGATGTACACCGACCGGCCCCCCAGCCAGACGGACGCCGTCACGCTGCGGTACTGCTGCCTGACCGGGGACCGCCGGGCCTTCCGCCCGCCCACGCGCGCCGAGCTGGAGCGGCACCGCATCGTGGTGACCACCACGTCCCAGGCCCGGGAGCTCAGGGTGCCCGCCGGCTTCTTCTCGCACATCCTCCTCGACGAGGCCGCCCAGATGCTGGAGTGCGAGGCGCTCACCCCTCTGCGCTACGCCCTGCCCGGCACCCGCGTGGTGCTGGCCGGGGACCACATGCAGGTCACGCCCCGGCTCTTCAGCGTGGCCCGGGCGCAGGCGGCCAGCCACACGCTGCTGTACCGTCTGTTCCAGCTCTACCAGCAGCAGCAGACGCACCAGGCCGCCCAGCACAGCCGCCTCATCTTCCACGAGAACTACCGCTCCACGGAGGCCATCATCAGCTTCGTCTCCCGGAACTTCTACATGGCCAAGGGGAACCCCATCCAGGCCCGCGGCAAGGTCCCGCGCCACCCCCGGCTCTACCCGCTCATGTTCTGCCATGTGGCCGGTGACCCGGAGCGCGACCTGTCCCTGACCTCCTGGCTCAACGCGGCCGAGGTCGCACAGGTCGTCGAGCAGGTGCGGCAGCTCTGCGACACCTGGCCCCACTGCTGGGGCCCCCCCGAGCAGAGGCACATCTGTGTCGTGTCCCACGGCGCCCAGGTGAGCCCAGCGCAGCGCGGCTCCGCCCGCTGCCCGCTGCCCGCTGCCCCCAGCCACCCTCCTGGTCTTGCAGCCTCCGTCTCCCCTTCTGTCCGAGCGGCTGAGGAATTCCTCTCCCGGGGGCATGTGGGGGGTGAACCCCGTGTGCGGTGCCAGGGCCGGGTGTGGCGGTGGGGGACCCGCCCTGCCCCCCCACGGGGCCTGCCCACGTGCCCGTGTCTCGTGTCCCTCTAGGTGAGCGCGCTGAGGCAGGAGCTGAGGAGGAAGAACCTGGGCCAGGTGTCTGTGGGCAGCTTTGAGATCCTGCCAGGTGTGTGATCGGGACGCGGGGGGGGGGGGATGGGACCCACCCTCCCAGCCCAGCCCAGCCTGACTGCGGTCCTGCCCGCAGGCCGGGAGTTTCGGGCGGTGGTGCTGAGCACCGTCCACAGCCGCCACAGCCTGCAGAGCCCCGGCGTCCCCGCCCTGGAGTTCTTCACGGACGCCCGCGTGCTCAACACCATCATGACCCGCGCCCAGTCGCAGGTGGTGGCGGTGGGCGACGCCGTGGCCCTCTGCTCCTTCGGGGCCTGCAGCAAGCTCTGGAAGAGCTTCATCCACCAGTGCGCAGAGCACCGCAGCATCTTCCCCGAGGACCTGTCGCTGGAGCACATCGAGCAGGCCGTGGTGCAGAGGCAGCGCTGGGCCTGCCACCGGCGGCCGGGGGCCCCACCCGCCAAGGGAGCCAGGGCAGTGGTGTCCGGGGACACTGTCCCAGAGGAGCGGGCAGCCACGGCCCCCGCCGCAGAGCCTGCAGCCGAGGGTGATGCCGTCCCAGCCAGCACCTCGGTGGCCGTAGAGACGGCTACACAGGTGGCAGAGGCTGGGGACCCAGCTTCAGGGTCTGGGTCAGGAGGGTGCCCAGCTGCGGGGGACGTAGTGTCCGCAGGGAGCTCGGCCACGGACAGCGAGGACGCCGACGACCCCGAGGACTCTGAGTCCGACTTCTGGTCCTTGGACGGGGAGCTCAACGCCGACGACTCCGTCCTGCAGGAGCTGCTGGAGGAGAGCCGGAAGATGATGGTGACGGTGCGGGAGGATGGGCTGCTGGACACGGTGGCCAGGCCGGCGTCCCCGCAGCAGGCCCGGCAGTACGTGAACCTGCCGCTGGACGTGCTGCGGCAGCTGCTGCGCACGGAGCCTCAGCTGCACCACAGGTGCACCTTCGTGCCAGAGACCTTCGAGCGGGCGACGGCCATGCCGCTAGACGCCACGGGGCCCGGCCCCATCCAGCTGCGGGGCCGCCTGCACTGCGGGATGGCCTTCAGCGGGGACGAGGTGCTGGTCAAGGTCCTCGGCGGCGAGCGGGCCCTGTTGGGGCGGCCGCAGGGCCGCGTGCTGGGTGTGCTGAAGCGGCGGCGCCACGAGCTGCTGTTCGTGTGCCGCATGGACGAGTGGGACCCCCGCCTCATGACCCCCATCGACGGCGCCGTGACCAAGATCTTCGTAGCCAACTTGAAGGACCCGCTGCAGGTGCCGGTGCACCGCCTCCTGAACGGCCACCTGCAGAGAGTGCGGTACGAGCAGCTCTCGGCCCAGGCCAGCCGCCGCCGGCTCTTCTGGGTGCGCATCGTGGTCTGGCGGGAGCGCTTCTACTACCCGCTGGGCATCGTGCTGGAGGTGCTGCCCGAGGCCACCACCTGGGAGCAGGGCCTCCGCGTCCTGGACCTGGAGTACGGCCTCCGGGAGCCCTCGCCGGACCCGGCCTCCGTCTCCAAGGCACTGCAGAAGTACCACGAGGAGCTCAGCCGGGCACCCGGCGCCCGGGACGACTGCCGCAGCTTCCTGACCTTCACCGTGGACCCTCAGGGCGCCGGCAACCTGGACGACGCCCTCAGCGTGCGGGACCTGGGCCCCAGGTACGAGGTGGGCGTGCACATCACGGACGTGGCCAGCTTCGTGCCCAGGGACGGGGCGCTGGACCTGGAGGCCCGCAGGCAGGGCATCGCGATCTACGCCCCCAGCCGGGAGCCCACGCCCATGCTGCCCGCCGGCCTCTGCCGCGACGTGCTCAGCCTCTTCCCGGGCCAGGACCGATTTGCCATCTCACTCTTCCTCATCTTCGAGAAGGGCAGCCACCAGCTCAAGAGCCGGCGCTTCGCGCCCTCGGTGATCCGCTCTGACCGCCAGCTGTCCTACGAGGAGGCGGAGCAGGTGATCCGGGGGCAGCCGGGGGCCGGCCTGACGCTGCCCGCCCTCCTGGACTCAGTGGACGCCTGCGTCGCGGCCGCCTGCTATTTCGCCCGGGTGCTGCGCCGGCGCCGCCTGCAGGCCGCCTGTCCCTACGAGCAGCTGGACGAGGACAGTGTGCTGGGCTTCCGCGTGGCCCACGCCATGGTCAAGGAGTACATGGTCCAGTTCAACAGCCTGGTGGCCGAGTTCCTGGTGGGCAGCGAGCACACCCGCACGGTCACGCCGCTGCGGTGGCAGCCCACACCCAGCAGCCGCCAGCTGGATGCCGTGAGCGAGAAGCACGCGGAGCTGGTGCCCCTGTCGCTGCACCTGAGGCAGCACCTGCGCGGCCACGTGCCCCCCAACGCGCGGCTGCACCTGCTGGCCTCCCTGTGGAAGCTCGTCCAGCACGCGGCGCAGGCCCAGGACGCCGACCTGCTGGTGGACCTGGTCACCACGGACGACATGCACCCCTCGCTGGCTACCGTGCGCCTGGACTTCCGCAAGGCCCTGGGCCGCTCCGTCTTCAGCCGCTCCAGCCAGGGGGAGCAGCAGCCAGCCGGCCACTACTCGCTGCAGGTGGAGTGGTACACCTGGGCCAGCTCGCCCATCCGCAGGTACCTGGACGTGGTGCTACAACGGCAGATGCTGCTGGCGCTGGGCCACGGGGGCTCCTCCTACTCCGCCAGGGACATCGACAGGCTCTGCCAGGACTTCAGCCTCCAGCACGGGCGCGCCCAGAGCTACCAGCGCCGGGCCTGCAGCCTGCACCTGGCCACGCAGCTCAAGGCCCAGCCGCGGCAGAAGCTGGGCTTCGTGGTGGACGTGGAGCCGGGCGCCCGCTGCTTCAAGCTGTTCTTCCCGGCCAACCCGGAGACGCTGCCTGACCCCTGCCCTGTGTTCTACCGCTGCCTGCAGCTGGCCGAGCACCCGAGAATCCTGGTGGGGCGGCCGGGCCTGCGGCTCCAGTGGCGACGCCGCATCTACTCGGTGCAGGCGAACGGGCCGTGCCCGCCCCTGCCCGGCGCCCTGCTGGACCCGCACACCTGGCCTGTGGACGCCACCCTGTGGCAGAAGCTGCTAGCCCTGGTGGAGGAGCAGCGGTGGCCCGAGGCGGCTGCGCTGGTGCGCGAGCAAGGCGTGGCCAAGGAGCGGCCGCGGGAGCTGGGGAGCGTGTCCCGGAGCCCGTGCAAGCACTTTGTGGAGGTGGCCCGGGAGCTGAGCGGTGGGGACACGCTGCAGGTGCAACTCAGCGCGGTGCTGCACCGGGGCATCCTGGCGCCCGCCCTGCAGCTGTGGACCGTGGCGCCCGGCCTCAGCCTGTGCCTGGAGCACGTGGAGCGGCCGGGCGACTGCTTCTCCGGCCAGGCGCCCCAGGCCGGGCAGGACAGCTTCAGCCACCTGGAGGACTACTGCCGCGTGTGGCAGCCC
Source organism: Anoura caudifer (assembly GCA_004027475.1). Lineage (NCBI taxonomy): Eukaryota > Metazoa > Chordata > Mammalia > Chiroptera > Phyllostomidae > Anoura > Anoura caudifer. The sequence goes on from PVKU01002130.1 coordinate 19,965, forward strand.
TTCTGCTCCCTGGAGGCGGCCACCAGCACCGTGGCCGAGAGCGAGGCCATCACGCTGCAGCATGTGCGGGTGGCCTGGGACCGGGCGCCCGCGGAGCGGGGGCGGCTCTGCGGCAGCTTCCTCCTGGACACCGCCTTCCTCCGAGAGCACGGCATCGACGTGGACTTCGACCACTGCTACCTCTGCCTCCGGCTCGAGGGCCTTCGCGCCGCGCCCCCCGCCGGGGCCGCCGGGGACCCGCGCCCCCAAGCCAGCCCTGGCCAGCTGCCCCACGGGCCCGGCAGCCTTGTCCCTGTCCTGAGCATCGACCCTGACACCTACACCTGGGTGGCCCATGGGCTGACGGAGAACTTGGACCCGAATAAAGAGGACCTGGCCGAACGGCGAGGGTTCACCAAGCAGGTGCGCTTCTTCATCCACCACATGGCCATGGAGAAGGTTCCAGAAGAGGTGCTGAGACCCGGCACCACATTCACCATTGAGGTGCTGCCCAAGCAGCTTCCCGACATGTGAGTAGCTTCTACGGGGCCGGGGCCGGGGCCGGGGCCGGAGGCCAGGCGAGGCTGGTGGGTGGGAAGGGCAGAAACTCCCTGGGCCCCCTCCTCCGGGCGGGGGTGGCAGCGGGGCAGGGGTCCCTCCCAGGAGCGTCCCGTGGGAGCTCCAGTGTCCACCTCTGCCCACACATGCCCCCAGCCGCAAGGAAGAAGCCGTGCTTGGGCTGAAGGATGCGTCCCAGCTGGTTATCAACATCGCCCTGGGCCACCCCATCCCCCTGCCCCGCCACCCTTCCCGCCACCCTGCTGGCCAGCAGTCCCTCCGCAGAGGTAGGTGGGGGGCCCTCCAGCTTCCCTGAGCCCCGGCCTCTGGCCCTGACCTGCCCTGAACCAGAGCTCAGGGAAGCCTGGCCCCTTCCTCAGGGACCCGCAACAGGTTCCTGGAGCTGCAGGCCTTCGACATGCCCGGAGGCAGCCGCAAGCTGAACCCCAGCCAGAACATGGCCGTCCGAGAGGCTCTGAAGAAGCAGTTCACTGTCATCCAGGGCCCGCCAGGTGGGGCCCGGGTCAGGGGCTGGGGGCGCCCGGGCAAGTGGTGGGGGGCCTGCTCACCTGCGCTCTGCCCACAGGTACGGGGAAGACGGTGGTCGGCTTCCACATCGTGTTCTGGTTTCACAAGTTGAACGTGGAGCTGCCGCCGTCCGGCAGCCCCCCCTGCATCTTGTACTGCGGCCCCTCCAACAAGTCAGTGGATGTCGTGGCAGGTGTGCTGGGCTGGCCGGGGGCAGGGCTGTGCCTGGGAGCGCCGGGCCCGGGGGACAGCCACTCACGCCCCGCCGACCCCCGCCAGGCATGCTGCTGAACAGGAAAGCGGAGCTGAAGCCCCTCCGCGTGTACGGGGAGCAGGCGGAGGCCACCGAGTTCCCCGTCCCCGGCGTGAGCAGCAGGGGCCTGCCCAGGAAGACCCCTCGGGAGGGGAGGCCCAACCCGACCCTCAGGTGAGGCCTGTCTGTCTGTCTGTCTGTTCGTGGCGGGGTAGGTGAGCGGTCGGGTGGTCCTGCTGTGGGCCTATGGGCAGCATGGGCTTCATGGAGGACCCCCCGCCCCACAGGAGCATCACCCTGCACCACCTGATCCGACAGCCCTCCAACCCCTGCGCTCAGGACATCAAGGCTTTCGATGCTCGGCTGCAGAGAGGGGAGATTCTCTCCGAGGAGGAGCTCACTCTGTAAGTGGCCGGAGCCCTGAGCGGCCCCCTGGCGTGGGGGCCCCTGGGTGACGGCCGGCCTCCCCACACAGGTACAAGAAGGTCCTGGTGAAGGCGCGGAAGCACGAGCTGAGCCGCCACTGGGTCGTGCTGTGCACCTGCTCCTGCGCCGCCGCGGCCAGCCTCAAGGGCCTCAACGTCCGGCAGGTCCTGGTCGATGAGGCGGGCATGGCCACAGAGCCCGAGACCCTCATCCCCCTGGTGAGGTTCCCAGGGGCCGAGAAGGTGAGGCAGTGTGGGCTGGGTGCTCCAGGTAGGCATTGCCGATGTGGGCAGGGGGCCGGCCGCTGGGATCCCGGCAGCGTGTGGAGGGCTGGCGGAGTTGGGGCGGCAGGGCCACACCTGTCTGTCCCTCCAGGTGGTTCTCCTCGGGGACCACAAGCAGCTGCGGCCCGTGGTCAAGAACGAGCATGTTCAGAGCCTGGGGCTGGACCGGTCTCTCTTCGAGAGGTACCACAGGGACGCCTACATGCTGGACACGCAGTACCGCATGGTGAGCCGGCCCCGCCGCCCCGCCTCCGGCGGCTCCCCACCCCCTCGCCCACCTGGCCTCCTCCCGGGGCCCGGGCAGGCCGCGGCTGCCGCTGCCTGTCCCTGGCTCAAGTTCTTCCCTGCAGCACAAGGACATCTGCACCTTCCCCTCCATGGAGTTCTACCAGCAGAAGCTAAAGACCTGGCAGGGCCTGCGGCGACCCCCCAGCATCCTGGGCCACGTCAACAGGGAGAGCTGCCCTGTCATCTTCGGCCACGTGCAGGGCCAGGAGCAGAGTCTGCTGGTGTCCACGGATGAAGGGAACGAGAACTCCAAGGCCAACCTGGACGAGGTGGCGCAGGTGGTGAGTGTGTAGTGGTGCACCTTGGTCCTGGTCCTGGAGGGCTTCCTGGAGGAGGTGGCGGAGCAGCTGAGGGAGCAAGTGGCACCAGCGCCAGTCTCTCACGGGCTCCCCTCCGCCCCTCAGGTCCGTATCGCCAAGCAGCTGACCCTGGACGGGACAGTGGACCCCAAGGACATCGCCATCCTCACGCCCTACAACGCACAGGCCGCGGAGATCACCAAGTGCCTGGCGCAGAGGGGCGTCACGGGACTGACGGTTTGCTCCATCACCAAGAGCCAGGGTGAGGCTGCGGGCTGGCGCTGGGCGGGGCTCCCGGCCTGGGTGGGTGGGTGGGTGGGTGGGTGGGTGGGCGGGCGGGGCCTCACCGTGGCCCCGCCCCCAGGGAGTGAGTGGCGCTACGTGTTGGTGAGCACCGTCCGCTCCTGCCCGGAGAGCGACCTGGACCTACGGCCGACGAAGAGCTGGCTGAAGAGGTTCCTGGGCTTCGTCGTGGACCCCAACCAAGTGAACGTGGCCATCACCCGGGCCCAGGAGGGGCTCTGCATCGTGGGTGAGTGCCGCGGGGGTCGGGGGAGGGCTGCCCCGGGGGTGGGCCGCCGGCCTGCACTCCGGGGCAGCGCTGACCGCCCCCCTCTCGCAGGAGACCACCTCCTCCTGCGGTGCTGCCCGCTGTGGCGCCGGCTCGTGGACTTCTACGACGCCCAGGGCTGCCTGGTGCCCGTCGGCCAGGTGCGGGTCCGGAGGAGGTCAGCCGTGTCTTCCTGAGGGACCCGCCTCTGCTGCCCAGCACGCTCGAGCTGCCGGGAGGGCCAGGAATGCCGCCTCCGCCGCCCGCTGCCTCGGCCCCGCTCAGCAGAGCCCCGTGTGCCTTCCGTGGTCACTGCCGGCCCCCCCACGCCCGCTGTGGCCGTGCACGGTGACCACCTTCTGGGGTCTTGGCTGTCCCTGGTGGACAGCCGGAACTTGGGAGGAAGGGGGAGGGTCCGTCCCCACCCTCCTGGCTGACCTGTGTTCGCTGCCACCTTGGGGACGGGGACCATCTCAGGGGTGGGCTGTGTCGCTGGGGAGTTTGGGGCCAGGAAGGAGCCCCCAGCTCTGGGGTCTTTGTCGCCATCCAACCGCCCCCACCAGGTGCAGGCCGTGGGGCTCAGCTTTATTTTCTCTTTTTAAAGAAACCAACCCTGGTTGGTGTAGCTCAGTGGATTAAGCGAGGGCCTGAGAATCAAGGGGTTGCTAGTTTGATTCCCAGTCAGGGCACATGCCTGGGTTGCAGGCCGGGTCCCCAGTGGGGGCCACATGAGTGGCGACCACACATGGATGTTTCTCTCCCTCTCTTTCTCCCTCCCTTCCCTTCTCTCTAAAAATGAATAAATAGAATCTAAAAAAAAAAAAAGACAGAAAGAAGGAAAGAAAGAAACCAAACCCAGTTTCTGTTCTGCAGGAACAGGGTCCTTGGCTCACTCGGATCCACTGCCCTGGGTGCCCTTGCCCCCCTGCCTGACCTGCAGGGCCCCTGGGTCTCAGTGCAATTTTCTGCTGTCCCCCCAGGCTGGGGGACGCTGCAAACTGTTTTTACGCCAGGGAGGCGGGGGTGTGTTTGTGTGTGTCTGATACCGAAGTTTTGTACAAATCAAATCTCTACTTTCCAATTTTGTATCTTATGTGATTGCACATTAATTTTATTATAAAGGCTGCTCTGCTTTGTCATCTCTGGGCGTCTTCAGGTCTATCCGGGGCATTCGGAGGGGCCCTCCCTCCTGCTTTGGGCTGCCAAGTGGCTGCTGAGGCTGTGAGGCCGCAGCTGAGGACACGGCCCCCGGCTGAGGGCCCACTGCCTGGACGAGGGAAGCTGCAAGGCCGGCTGGGAAGAGAGGCCGCCGCCACAGGCTCTGTCCAGGTGCGCAGGCCTGCCCAGCGCTCTGAACTCTGACCTTAGGCGGGTCTGGACCCAAAGTCTAAGTCCAGAGTCCCCAAGGCTGCCAACAGGTCCTTTGCTGACCTTGGGCACCACACGTGCTGACCAGGGTTGCTCACGTGTGTGTGGCTGAGCCCCCGATGCCCCTGCTCCGACCTGGGCCCGGCTGCGCAGAGGAAGGTGTGGCCGCAGGGAGGTCGAAGACAGACAGACCTCACAGGGAAAGGGGTCCCAGCCTCTGGGTCCTGCGTGTTCACTGAGGCCTCAAGGGAGCCGGGGGGCCCCACCGGCCCAAGGGCTGTGCTGCTGCAGCCACGGCGCCTCCAGGTGGGGAGCTGAGGCCCCCACCAGCCTGGGGCCAGGGAGGGCTTCCCAGAGGAGGGGGCTTCGGAGGCCCAAGGGTGCCCCGGGGAAGCCTGGCTGGACTTGGGAGTGCAGGGGGCGGGAAGGCAGCTCCTGGAAGAGGATGGCCCAGAGCAGCGGGGCGGCTGGGGCCAGCTGGGCCCAGGCCAGCGTTCCGGCCTTGAGAGCTGCGCCCAGAGGGCACCGAGGAGCTGCTGGCAGAGCAGGACCTGTGGCCTCTGGACAGCTGCCAGTCTGGGTGAGGGCAGGAGACCAGGCCGCCAGCTGGAGACACCGGGACCAGGAAGCCCCTGCTGGGGTGCCCCCGTGCACCTCCAGGGTGAACCCCACGGCAGCAGCCCCTCTCGGACTGCTGTGACCCCAGTCCCTGGCCCCTGCCCCCCAACCCTGTGTCCGAGGTGCAGGAGACATGCAGGACATCCAGGACAGCGCCCTATAGCCACACGGCCACAGCGGGACAGTCCGGCTTGACCCTGGACGGCATGTCCAGCACGTGGACGGCCAGGGGCTGGACGGGCCGGGGGAACCCCACCTGGCTGAATCCCCACCTGCCTGAGAGGGCCCTGTCCACAGCCAGGGGGAGGGTGCGGGGGCCTTTCCGGCAGAGTCGGGGACCCCCCCACCAAACCACTTCTCTGTCAGTGGGAGAGGGGCTCCCTGTTCCTGACCACCCATCCCAGGCCACACCGTTCTTGGAGGTCCAGCTGTCCTCCTCAGCCACAGCCAGGGCACACAGGGTGGACCCCCAGGGCGGGACGTGACCACCTTCATCCAGAAGTGAGTGTGCACCCAGGGAGGGAAGCTGCTGGCTGCCCTGGGGTCCCATGACCACACCACAGGGCAAGGACAGACCACCGAGGCAAAATCTAGGGGGCTGCCGCCCACGCGAGCTGGACGCCAGGAGTCGGGGGGAGGGGCCGTGGTCTGCAGGGAGGGCGGCCCCCAAACAGGAGCTCCAGGCCTGTGTCCCTGGGGGGGGACGCTCCTTGCCTGGGACCCTCACCCACCTCCGGATGGGGGTGCTGATGAACTTCAGCTTCATTTGGAGAAAAGATAAGACTTTTATTGACATTTTAGAAAGAAAATGTCTAGCGCTGGCTGGTGTGGCTCAGTGGACCGAGCGTCGGCCTGCGAACCAAAGGGTCGCTGGTTCAATTCCCAGATGGGGTGCAGGCCTGGGGTGCAGGCCAGGCCCCCAGTAGGGGGCGCTCAAGAGGCAACCACACATTGCTGTTTCTCTCCCTCTCTTTCTCCTTCCTTTCCCCTCTCTATAAGTAAATAAGCAAAATATTTAAAAGAGAGAAAATGTCCTCTGGGCTTCAGGCACCCTGATCTCCATGAAGCTGGGGCCGAGTGCTGGGGCCTGCCTGCCTGTGGGGTCTGACCAGGCAGGACCTGGGGCTGTGGACCCCCTGGGGGAACAGCCAGGGCCTTGCTGAGGCCACACAGCTGGTTCCAGTGACAGGGAGAGGCTGAAGGGGCGGAGACCCTGGGAGCTGCTGTCATCGCTGGCAGTGACACCCAGATGCCAGGGCTGATGCTTCTCACTCCAGGGGTGTGCCGTCCTGGAAGGTCCAGCCTGGGCACCGCTGGGGAAGCCGCGGGGCCTGGGGCGGGTGAGGGGACACGTGGCTGCGGCTGCCTCTGCCCCTGGGACGTTAAGTAGGTTTGCTTCCTCAACAGCCAACATGTTTCTACTCCTCTTTATTAGCGGCTAAAGACTAAAAATCATCTCTCGGAAGCTGTGGTCAGGGGCGGCCCGGCTTGCCCAGCCGACCGGGGACAGGCCCTTCGGGGGTCCGCGGCCTGGTCTGCAGGGTGAGGCTGTCCTGCCAGGGCTCGTACACCAGCGTGTAGCTCTCCGCCCTCTTGACAGTGAACTTGTAGACTCGGTCAGGCAGCAGGTTGTGGACCTCGAAGCTGCAGGCGGCCACAGGGATGAGTCCGCGCTGCAGGTGCTCCTGATGCGTCCGCGGGTCCAGCAGCTTGAAGCGCAGCTCGAACTGCTCCGGCACTGCCGGCTGGATGGTGACGAACCAGCGCAGGGTCACCCAGTCCTGGTGGGCCACCGACTCTTTGCGGTCGAACATGACCGGCATCTTGGTGCTCAGCATGAGCCGGATGTGCGGGATCTTGGTGGCGCCGACGTCGGACACCAGGCGGTGCTTGATGTGCAGACGCCCCGGCACCATCAAGGCCAGGAAGCTGTCCATGACGGCCGACAGGTCCGCCCGCCGCCGCTCCACCAGCGCCCAGCCCGCCAGGAAGGGCCTCGGGTCCGGCGACTCCAGCAGGGCGTCCAGCTCGGCACGGCCCTGGTCCAGCTGCTCCAGCAGGTCTCCGAGCAGCAGCAGCTGGATCTTGGTCTGCGCGGTGCCCACCTTCTTCATGCGCTGGAACTTCCAGGGGTCGATGAGCTGGAAGACCGTGCTGGGCAGCACCAGCGGGTTCTGGTCGCCCAGGGCCAGGTGCTTGGGCAGGATCTCGACGTGGTACGAGCACTTCCTCAGCAGCTCCATGCGGGCGTGGTGGCGCTTCAGCAGGTGGGAGCTCAGGTCGCAGGTCAGGAACTCCCGCAGGGCGTTGCGGCGTGCGGTGTAGGTCCTCCAAGCCTCCGGCTCCAGTAGCTGCCGGTCCTCGGCCTCCTCCACCTCCTCCTGGTCCAAGAAGGGCTGCAGACGGTTCAGCGGCACCTTGTCCGGGCCCGTCACCTGGAAGGCCATCGTCTGCAGGGAGGGGTGGAGGACGGGGAGCCAGAGCGCAGTCAGGCTGGCCTCTGCTGTCCACCGCCCCCCACCCCGGGCTCCCTGCGGGCAGGGTCTGTGTGGGCGGGTGGCTTCAGTCCCTTTGGCCCCCGGTCCTTCCCCGGGGGCCTCGTGGGGAGCACCTCGGGGTGGGCAGGCTGCAGAGTCAGTGAAAGTAGGCGTTCAGGGCAAGCTGACGGTTGGCACGGAGACGCAGGGCCGACTGAGACCAGGGCTGGGCTCTGGGGCCAGGACGACTTGGGCAGAAACCCCAGCTGCTGACCAGCTGTGTGGTCTGGGAAAGGCTTCAGGTCCTCGTCTGAAACGGGGGAAGCTGCGCCTCAGTGCGGCCCTGCCTGAGCAGCCCCGGGGTCCCCGTGGGGTCACTACTGCCCCCCAGACCCCCCGCACCTCACTGCCGGCACGGAGCCGAGGGCCAGGCTCACCCCAAGCTGGTCCCGTTGGAGACCAGGCCCACCCGGGAGGCAGGGCGTCCCCAGGCCTCAGCCCGGAAGGAGAGCTGTGCCAGGCCCGGTCACCGAGCCCCTGCTGTGGCCTGCAGCGGCCTGACGCCAGGGGAACGCCCAAGGCTTCTTACAGATGGGGAACCGGAGGCTCCAACGCTTTGCAGCGTGCCCTTGGTCCTGGGTTCGAGGCTGGCCGTAGACCCCAGAGCCTAACCTCCTTCTGGGCCACGACCCACCCCCAGCTCCCAGTTCTGGGAGGCAGCGCACCCCTCCAGCTCTGGGTGCAGCTGGGGGCCCAGGCCCAGCTGGGCAGGCCACAAGGCCAGTAGGACTGTCCCTGCAAGCTGAGGCTCCTTGGAGAAGGAGCCAGCCTCCCCGGCTGCTGTCCCAGGCCCCAGCTGTCCCCAGAGTCCCAAGGCTTCACCTGCAAAAGCTTGGGGCGTCCCAGCAACCCAAGGATGGATGAGTCCCAGGAAGACCCAACAGGGAGAGTGGCTGGCTTCAGAAAACGCCGCTAAGTGGCAGAGTAACATTGAGGCCGATGCCCCCCTCCCCAAAGGTCAGTCTGCAACCGTCCTGGAGCAGAGCAGCAGGACCAGGCCCTGGCACAGCAGAGAGGGTGTCTGGGGTGAGCTACCAGCCTGGACCGGGATCCCAGGACTTACGGCCCTAAGTCCTGCTCTGGCCTCTGGGAGGGAACTCTCGCCCCTGGATCTGGCCACGGGTCAGGGGTGTCTCCAGTCGATAACAGTCTCCCAGGTAGAAAAGCTCTCAGTGAACTCCTGGGCGGGGTTGCCAGGCGCCCTGAGGCCCGCAGACCCAGAGGCCCCGCCTTCTGCACCCGCCGCGCCCCCTGGTCCGCAGGGCCACCCTCCTGAGACCTACCCCCACCTACGCCCCCTCCCCGCCCCCGGGCCCTCACCTAGCCACTCCGCGCGTCCTCTCGCCCCGCCGCCCAGAATGCGCGGCGCTCTGCGGCTCCACTGCGCAGAGTGGGGGCGCCCGGCGTTGCGCCCAGGCGTCCAGCGTGTTGCCATGGGGATAGAGGGTCTTTGTGACGTCCTGCGCGGTCCTGGGGTGGGGGCGGGAGGCCCGGGGCGGCGGAGGCTCCGGGCTTCGGGTGGCGATCCTGCGCCGTCCGGTCCTTGAGGGGCTGCGGGAAGACTGCGCGGGGCGCGCTACTGTGCTCCCAGGGCCCCGACGGGAGGAACCGCCTGGCTGGTTCCACCCTAGGCCCTCCTCTGGGTCCCGGCTCGGAGGAGCTGTCTCTGGGCATAGCTCTCTTCCTCCCGCCGACCTGGGAGCCACCCACCGCCGGTGGCTTGAAAGCCAGGCGCTGAGGAGGGCCGCGAGAGGAGCAAACTGAGCGCGCACCGGCCCTGGGTCGTCTTGCGGGTGCAGCGCTGCCTTGAGGGGGCTTCTGGGAGGTGGCGGCAGCCTGTGGGGAATTTGGAGGGGTGCCCCTGCTCTGCCCGTGGCCAAGAGGACCTGGGAACCCCTGAGGGCAGCTGCCCAGAGGCAAGGACCATGGGGACTGGCAGGTGGGTGGCACATGTCGCCCCAGTGAAAGGACCACAGGCTTTTTCTCCCACGCGGTGCCTTTCCAACGGGGCTGGACCAAGCCCCAGGCAGCCCCTTGGAGGTATGCTCAGCCGCCCGGGTCTACCCCAGCAGTGGTCAGTCTGACACCCCAGGGAGCCCCTTGCCTACCTTAGGGAGGAGGACAGAGGAGGCAAGGACACCTCATGCCGTCTTTGTCCCCTGCCCCTCCGAGGTCAGAGGTGGGGCCCCTTCCAGGATCGGGCCCCTGTCCCTGAGTCCTCTCCCAGTCCGCTCCGTGGCCAGAGCCCCCTGCACTCCCGCCCCTCTGGGCACCCCCTCCTGGCCCTGCCCTGGGCTCTCATGCAGCGGTGAGGGCCGTTGTTCCTCAGGGGAAGGAAAGGGCTGGACTGTTTGGAGGGGGTGCTGTCTGAAGGTGGAAGGGTGGGGAGGCCCCCCCAGCCCTGCGGCCCACGTGCAGAGAAGGGGTGGGGCGCACAGCAGCGCCCCCTCCTGGGCCAGGCACATCCTGGACCTCTGCCTGCCATCTCTCTGGGCCCCCTTTTTATTTCTCATTCTACAGCTAGTTTTTTTTTTTTTACCATTAAACCTATTTATTTTATTTCTTTTAGATTTTATTGATTCGTTTTTAGAGAGAGGGGAAGGGAGGGAGAAAGGGAGAGAAACATCAATATTTGATCGCCTCTCCTGCGCCCCCTACTGGGGACCCTGGGTGCAACCCGGGCCTGCGCCTGACTGGGAATGGAACCCGACCGAAAGGTGCGGCAGGCCGGCGCTCAGTCCACGGAGCTGCACCAGCCAGGCTGCAATTCAGCGTTTGGTCTGAGGTCATTGCAGGTCACACCTGGTCGTTACGGGGGTCCCGGGAGCCCTTTGCTGGTTTCTTGCAGAAACTCCGTGTAAGACAGCAGGGCGGTGACCACCTTGTCCCGCTGCCCCCTGCCCCCTTAGCCCCTGGCAGGCACCCGGCCCTGAACCTGTCTCCTCGGAGAGCCTTGTGCACGTGACGCCCTGCGTCTGGAGGCCTGGGGCCCGCTCCCGTCCCACGGCCCTGGTTGTCCGTCCTCTCTGAGCCACAGCCCTGTCTGTTTTTTGCCTCCAGCCACCAGGCTGTGCTGCCCTTAGCAGAGTAACCCTGGGCCCCAAGGGTGGTCAGTCACAGCCCTGGTGGGGGGGGGCACACCTGAGCACAGAGGCCCCATCGTGTGGCCCATGGTGGGGAGGGTACTCAGCCAGAATGCAGGGCCCCTGCTCAGCCTGGCAGACCTGGTCTGCGTCCTCCCTGTGTGGCTGTGAGCGCGGGGTCCTGACAGATGGGGACGTCGAGGCAGAGAGGTCCGCACTTTGCTCGTGGAGTGAGCAGGGTTGGGACACTGTTGCCTGGCCACGCACTGTGGGGGCCTCCTCTTCACTCGACCCCCGCGCCCCACCCGACCCACACTGTCTCCAGGCAGGGCAGAGGGCAGAGTGGGGGAGGCCCTGCTCCTGGAGGAGGGATCCTGTGGGGGCCTGGCTGCACCCGGGGTGCTCCCTGCAGAGCCCTCTGCCCCCGCAGATGAGGAGGAGTCTGCCTCTCTCTGTCCTCATCACCTGGAGACAGAGACCAGCTGGTGCTCTGGGCGGGGGGTTTGGTTCCTACTGCCCGGCACAGTGACCTTGAGGAGGGATGGACAGAACCTGGTTTGCTCACCTGGAGGAGGAGGAAGACCTCAGCCCACCATGGGGGTCTTTGTCTGGGATTTTTTGGGAGGCTGACAGGAGGCCTGGGGCTGGGCGCAAGGGTGAGGCCACAGGAAGCAGGCGAGTCCCCCCTGCCTGTCCTGGCCGGCCGGCAGGAATCTGCGGAGCGCCGGAGGCCGGGCCCTCGGCTCTGGGGGATGGGCAGACTGCAGGAGGAATGCGTCGGGTGTTCTGAGTGCTTGACCCCCGGCGCCCAGCGCAGTCCGTCAGCGCACGAGTGGGCCCTCCCTCCCCTCCCTTGGTCTGCAGAGGCCCCTGGCGCCCGGTGGGTTGGGGGCGTGGCTTCCCAGGAGGAGGAGCCTTGTATCTGGATGGAGGGAAACCCGCCTGCCGAAATCCAGGCTTGCACTGGGGGGAGCAGGTGGTGGACGCGGGTGGGGGGTGGGGGACTCCTCAGGCCCTTCCAGACCCCCAGTTCCGTGTTCGTAAATATCGTCTTAACCACAGCGCCCCCAACAGGATGAGTCTCAGTTGCACGGAGCAGCCTGCCCCAGGTCACTGTGTGGCTGCCCGCCCAGGTTGCAAACTGCACGGGCTGAGCCCCAGGTGTGCGGCCCCCAAGGTGCAGCGCAGAGAAGAGAAGCTGCTGTCTCTCTGGGGCCAGTGGGGGCCAGTCTCACGTCTGTGTGTGGGGCCCACTCAGCACAGGAAGCGAACATTTGGGTGTCGACTGAGTTCGGGGTGGAAGGAATGAGGGATTTGGCCTCAGTGACGACCCTGGGTGCCCAGGAGGCTGGGCTGGGGGAGGCAGGCTTGGGAGGGAAGAGCAGGCTACCTGCCTGGGACCTCGTCCCCCGCAGACCCCGCCCCAGGGCCCCCTTCTGGGACCGGGCTGGCTGGGGTTTGCTCCCCGCGCCCAACCCAGAAGCACAGGGAGACCTGGGCAGGGGGCAGTTTGCCTCAGGGCATGGAGGGTCTAGCCTTCACTGGGTGCACCACCCAGTCCTTCCACGCCGCTGGCCCTGGGTTCATATCCCCGGCTGGGCAGCATCTCCTGCCTGGACCTGGGGGAGGGGCTGCCCCGCCCCGAGGCCCCGCCCCCAGGCTGGTTCTGGGACCGCCCCTGCCCGAGCCCCAGGTGGCCAGTGCGCCGAGGAAGAAATCCTGCTCATAAGACCCCCAGAGGCTGGGGGGAGGAGTGGCCATCCATCGTGTGTCCTGGGGGCTAGCGGGCCATCCCGCCCCCAAGCCCGGTCTGAACAGCAGCCCGCAGCCAGGCAGGGGCCTGTGCGGTGACCTGCCAGGCCCTGCAGGGCAAGGCTCCCCCGCTGGCCGTCCCACCAGCACTTCCAGTTTCTCCCTCCCCCGCAGGGCCCGGGGCTGCATGGACCTCCCGGAGCACGGAACCCTTTCTCAGGAAGTGGCTGGCCTTCCTGAGCTGCTTGTGGGACAAGATCTGGCCGGCGGGCGCCCTGGACCACAGTGTCCCCTGGACCCTGAGGCCCATGCTGCGCTGGAGCCCCTGCCACTGCCCCCTGCAGCCCCCCCGCCCCCCCACCAGGCCTGCTGTTCCGGGTGCTGTGCGTGTGCGGAGGAGCTGAGTGTCAGCCTCGGGGACGGGGACGGGCTCTGCACCCCATGCCTACATGGCCAAGCCCCCCCCCCCCAGATGCTCTCAGACCCACCGTGAGTGCTGCCTGCTCTGGAGGTCAGGGATAAGGGGACCGAACCGGCGGTGGCCCACCCAGGATCCCCATGCATTCGGTGCCCTGTTGCCTTCGGTGGCCGGGCTGCTGCGGTAGAGCCGGGAACCTGCAGCCTGGGGCACGGTCAGGTCCAGCGGCAGCTGGTCAGCTGGGGGATGTGTCGCCTGCCCCTGGCAGGTCCTGCTGGGACTCTGTCCGGCTGTGTGGTCAGGTGGGCCCTGGATGGAACATTCCAGGAGGCTCTCATTCCACAGCCGGTGGAGGGGTCACCACTTGGAGGGCAGGGGCGAGGGCCTGGGGTGCGGTTCGAGTGGGGCAGACAGAACCCTTGTCCTGCCAGAGGGGGACAAAGCCAGGGCCTCCAGAGGAGGCCAGTAGGGCTGCAGCAGGGGAGGGGCCGGAGAGGAAGAGCTAATGACTGTTTGCTGCGCTGGAGATCAAAGGCCTGACCACACTCAGCGGGTCATTAGTCCCAGACACCTGTCCCTGCCCCAGATCAGCTGGGCGGGCCAGGTCCCTCACCCCACGGTGAAGCCTCCTGGCTCACAAGCCGCTGAGGGCCCCACACCCCAGGAAGTGCTCGGGGTCTCAGCTGCTGCCCCGGGCCCTGCTGTCCTGGGGAGGCCTGCTTCAGCCTCTTCACACCGGGGTGTGTGTTCTCCCCACCAGCGGCCTGCAGCCCCAGAAAGCAGGGCCCTGCAGAAGCCTCTGCAGTTATGGGGGGCGGGGCCTGGCAGCCTTGGGGATGCACCTCAGCTTCCCACTCAACGTGCCCCTGAGCTTGCCGCCCACCAGGTGTCCTCTCTGGGAGCCCACAGCGGTCCACAAGTCCTGGACCCTCCCCGTCCGCTGAGTCTGTCCCCAGCATTTCCCAGGCCTCTGCCACTTCACCCACCGGCTCCCCTCCTCTCTGTCTACGATGGTCCCTCCCTCCCGCCCCGTCCCGCCCTGCAGCCCTCCTCACGCTGGTTCTCAGCCCCCTCCCAGGGTGGGTGCAGGTCTGTCCCCACCCCTGCCAGGCCCTGCCCTCGGCCCCGGCTCCGGCAGCACCTGCTTGCACAGCTGTGCCCACCCGGTCCCCTCTTGTCAGGGCACCCCACCTAGGGCTGACTCACTTCGAACCACGTTCAGCTGCCCAGCCCAGGTGACCTGAGAGCCAGCCAGCTCCTGCGCTGCCCCCAGGGCAGATGGGGGCTCTCAGGGCTGTCCCTTGGCATCTGAGGCTCCCCTCAGGGACCTCCTGCCACTGGGCCAGGTACCGGGAGGCTCCAGGGAGGGGCGTTAACTCAGGTGTGATGTTCCCCCACCTGCACCTGGGGGAACAGACACAGGTGATGGGGCGGGGCCAGCAGCCACACCTCCCAGGACTTGGGTGGAGTGCCGGCCCAGACAGGTTGTCAGATGGGGGAGCCCCAGGCACGCCTTGCCCCACGCTGTCCCTCGAAGGGGCCTGGCTGTGGTGAGATTGACAGGCCTTGCCTGTGGGCAGGGCAGGTGGTCAGGTGGTCACTTTATGGGCTGGTGGCTCCATGCTGGTCTGAACGGTTCTCTTGTCCCAATGACTCCAGAGGCCAAGCCCTGGGGCTGGGGGTGGGGGGCACAGAGAGGGCACGGGGGGCACAGAGAGGGCACAGGTGGCCTCTGACCAGTGTGGGGCAGGGGCCCCCAGAGCTGGGCCTGCCTGGTGACTGCCGAGCCTGCCCTTTGCAGCTGGTACTCCAGTGGCCTCAGCCACACCGAGGCCCAGCAGCTGCTCCTGTCCCCGGCAAACGCTTCGGGCACCTTCCTCATCCAGCCCAGTGAGAGTAGCCAGGGTGACTACTCACTGTCGGGTACCAGGGCCTCCCCCCGTGTCCCTGGCCCTGCCTGCACCCTGTGTGGCCCCCGCCAGGCAGACCGATCTTGAGCTTGGAGCCCTAACCCCTTGCCCTCTGCTGGCCGCCGCCCCCACGAGCTCACCTCCTGAGCCCATGCTCACCTCGTTCCCCTCGAGGACTTGGTCAGCAGCACCCACCGGGGCCTGACCCTGCTCTGTGTGCACAACCCCCGTCCCCTCCTGGCCTGTCGCTGCCCATACGCCTTCCTCCTCCATGCGGCTCCGGCGGCTCAGCCCCAAGGACGGTGGTGGTGGGCGGCCCCTGGGCTGGTGTGGAGGCCGGTCTAGGTGCTGCCTCGACTTCTGCACCCTCCCAGCCCCGGCCCAGGCCGGAGTCTGCCGCTACCGCATCTTCACGACAGCCGACGGCAGCCTCTGGCTACAGAAGGGCAGAGGTGGCAGAGGGCATGAGCTACCTGGAGGAGCAGCGCATTGTGCACGGGGACCTGGTGTCCAGGAACGTGCTTGTGGGTGATGGCCTGGCCCCGGCTGCTCAAGGTCGGTGCGGACTGGGTGCAGACGCCTCGGCAGGCGGTGGAGCAGGCGGGTGGGCAGGGACCCGGCTGCTTCGCCCTCCCCACCTTGGTGCTCCTTCGCCAGGACGACATCTACTTGCTGAGCCGCGGCGCCAAGATCCCCGTCGAGTGGACGGCACCCGAGGCTGCCACCTATCGCGTCTTCTCCCCAAAGTTGGGCGTCTGACCCTTCGGAGTGCTGCTCCACCAGGTATTTGCCTACGGCCAGAGTCCGTACAAAGGTGGGCTGCCGGGCGGCCCGCAGGGGTCAGACCCTGGCCTGGGGGTCGGACCCTGCCCGCATGGCAGGGTCTGGGTGGGGAGAGCTGGGAGAGAGACCCACAGTGACCCCGCTGTGCCCCAGGAATGAGCAACCAGGAGACGCCGCAGCAGATTGCCAGGGGGTACCAGCTGCCGCACCCGCCGCGTGCCTGGCCGAGGCCTTGCCTGCTGGAAGGGCAGCCCCCAGGAGCGACCTGCCTTCGCCGCACCGCAGGAGAGGCTGGGCACCCTCTGCGGGCACCTACACCCTGCCCTCACGTGAATCAGGCTGCTGGGTGCTGGGGACGCTGGGCCGGACCACTCCTCTCCACGGGGCAACATTTACCTCAATTCGTCCTGGGTGCTGGCCCGCTGGCCCACAGGGCCCCGGCCATGGGCCTCGTGGGCTGACACGCACATGTGTGTCCACAAGCGGATGCACGGCTGACACGCACATGTGTGTCCACAAGCGGACGCACACAGACACCCTGCGGAGGGGAGAGGCTGGCGTCCTCTGCCCAGCATGGCTGTGTCCCCAGCAGGGGGTGGAACTCAGCGGGAAGATTGGGAGGAGCCCCGAGTCTGCTCCTGACTGGGGGAGACTGGCGGGGCTGCCCTGAGCCCCACAGAGGTCCCTCTGGTCTGGGTCCTCAGGTCTGGGCCCTCAAGGCCCGCCCAGGGTCAAGAGCAGCAGGTGTGGCTTCCTAGTTTTCTCCAAAGCTCCTCCGGGGCCCCCGGTGTGGGGGGCTCCCAGGCCGACCCCAGGCCCTGGGCCCCACTGGGGCGTGGCCACCACCTCCCATGAGCACATGGCTACCTGTGTGCAGACCCTGTGGGTGCAGGGAGGCAGTGCTCAGTAAACATGCGTGGACTCAGACACGCACACACATGCATCGTGCACAGGCCTGAGCCCCCGACCGGGGCAGGGGCTGAAGCTGACCGGTGGCCCCCCACCAGCCGGTTTATCATGGCTCAGCCCCCGCCTAGGGCGTCCTGGTGTCCGGAACAGGGGACCCAGAGGCAGAGAAGCCCCAGCAGGAGCTGTGTGAACAGCCCTGTGCACCTCCCTGGGCTGAGATGGAAGCGGGGGCTGGGCCCGACCACGGGAAGGTCAGGCGGGGGCTGGGGGCCCGTTGGGGGCGAGTGGCTCTGGTGGTCGGGGAGTCCGTGGAAGCTGCGCCTCAGTGGTCCCAAGCTGGGGTGCCAGCCTGGCAGTGCAGTCAGGCCAGGTGGAGGGGGGGCGGTGTGGGGGGGCGGGCCCCTGGGTGACAAGCTCTCTGGGGAGACAGAAGCACCGTGTCCGGAGTGTGTGCACTTGGAGTGCCGAGTTCAGGCCACAGTGGGTGCCGCCGAGTGAGGGGGTGGGTGCTGGGCACCGTGGAGTCACCACAGATGAACAATGGAGGCACAGGGGGGCCCGGTGAGTGGGGTCTGACTTCAGGGCCCCTGAGAGCCCCACGCTGGCAGCTGTGGCCCAGAGGCTCCTGGAGACAGAAGGGACAGAGGCAGGCAAGGCCACCCTCCAGTGCACCGCTGACCCCAGGCCCCTTGAGGGCAGGTAAGTGACTGCTCCCCGCAGAGGCTGCTTGGGGTGGGGTGGGATGGGAGGGGACGACCGGCAGGGTCGAGGCAGGAATATCTGGCTGAGGGAGGGCAGGGGCCTTGTGGAGCCCCAGCCTGGGTGGAGGGTGGGGGCAAGAAGGTTTGGTCTGAGTTTCTTGGAACCCCAGGCTGCAGCTGCTGACCCTTCCGTGCTGAGCTGGGCCAAGGCGCTGGTTTGGGCGTGCAGGCCCCAGAAGGTGAGGGGCGGAGCTGAGCTCCTCTGCTTCCAGGGACCAAGGGGCCCCTCTAGGCAGGGGCTCCGGCCACCAGGAACAGCTCAGCTGCTCAGCCTCTTCGCTTGGAGCTGCAGTGAATGTGGGTGGACTGGGCAGGCAGCCGCGGAGGGAAGGCATGTGCTAGGCGCGGTGACGGCCCCGAGAGGCAGGCGTGCGTGGGGGTCATCTTGGGTGTCTCACCAACCACAGGCTGGACAGGTTTGCGCTCCGGAGCCTCTGGGTGGAGCCGGGACACTCAGTCCGAAACTCTCACTTCCTGGTGTGACTCAGGCAGAATCCCAGCACATCTGCACCCCAGTGACTCTCGGGGCCCCTGGGTGTGGACACAGCGGCCAGACCCAGGGCTGAGGGGACAGCAGGGTGTCGGTGAGCAGGTAGAGGGCGGAGCCCCGGGGCCAGCAGACACGGAGCAGCCCAGTGGCCCGGCCCCTTGGAGCCCTGTCCCCTCCGCAGTCCCTGCTGCCCGCTCCCCACGTGGCCGGGTCAGGACTGAGGGGGGCCGCCCAGCACAGCACGTCTGTGACCTTGTTAAACAGCCCACGCTCGAGAGGGGGTGAGCGGGCCGTCACCGACTTCCTAACGGATGCTTCCGGCGGCGAGTGAGTGTCACAGTCCCCTCCATCCTCGCTGTCCGGCCTGGCACAGGCTCTGGCAGCCCCTCCATTGGGACACAGCTCAGGTCAGGCCAGCAGACCAACCCCACACCCACGGCCCCACCTGGGCTCCGTTCCCGAGCTGCCCACCGCGGCCACTGCGGCTCTGGCCACGGTCAGGGAGCGTGTGGCATGCGTGCCGTGGCGTGAAGGTGGCGTCAGCCTGCAGGAGCTGCTTCGGGGGGGGGAAGAGAGGCGACTCCAGCAGCAACCGTCCATCTGTCCCAAGTGGTCCAGTGGCCCTGGAGGAGAAGGAAGGGTGTGGCTCGTCTGTGACTCGGCCCTCCCAGCTCCAAGAGGTTGCAGTCCCGCCACAGTGGACCCCAGCAGGGCACCCCCTCGTCCCACCGCCCTCAGGGCTCAGGCCGAACCATGGGGTCGAGTGCGGGCACGTTTCCCACAGCTGGTGGGCAAGAGCAGCCCAGACTGACCTGGCCCCAGGGAGGGGGGGGTGGAACAGGTGAGAGCTGGGGCTGACAGCCCAGCCCGGCACCCTGTCACGCCCGCCCGCCCATCCTGGGAAGTCGCTGGATGCTGGGCGGGGGTGGGGGCGGGGAGGATGGCCTGTCAGAGTCGGCCCCGCCCACCCACCACTCCCAGCCACGGTGTTTGTAGCAGCCCAGTGCCAGGTGGGGAGGCCAGGTGGCCCGGTCCTGCTGCCTCAGCGGCCATGGTGTCCCGGGACCAGGCTCCCCGGGGCCCCAGGTACGTGGGCCTCTGGGACTTCGAGGCCCGGACGGATGAGGAGCTAAGCTTCCGGGCAGGGGACCTGTTCCAGGTGACCAGGAAGGAGGAGGAGTGGTGGTGGGCCACCCGGCTGGACGCGGAGGGCGGGGCCCTGGCAGAGGGCTATGTGCCCCACAACTACCTGGCTGAGGAGGAGACAGTGGAGTCAGAGCCGTGAGTGTCTCCGCGGTCGGTGTCGGCCACCAAGCGCCCCCCGCCCTGGCCCCGCAGCCCCCAAGCGCTCAGGGCAGGCAGCTGTGGGACAGCTCTCCCCACCCCCTGGCTGGGCTCAGGGGCAGGGCAGGGTGTGGAGCTGGACTCAAGGACGGTGAGGGCTTGGGGCTGGACCCCACTGTCTTGGTCCCAGGAGTGTGACTGGGTGACATCCGGGGGTGGGGGCAGCAGAGACACACGGCCCCTGCCCTGGGGCCTCTCATGGGCACCTCGTGGAGCCAGGACCCAGAGAGGACAGAAGAGGCTGAAGTGGGTCAGGGTGGCCGGCTGGCAGTGATGGGGTCAGCGTGGGACTCAGGGCAGAGCCGGGGCCTTGGGCAGACGCCTTGAAACAACTGGAACCAGATGCGCGACCTAGTTGGGGAGGGAGGAAGGCCGTTGCGACATGCCTTTCTCGGGTGTGGGCTGCGGGTGTCTGCTCCCGGCCTTCCCGCTGCCCTGAGCCTGGCTGCCGGGCTTCAGGAGGCAGCGGCCACCCTGAGGGGCCGCTTGGGATGTGGGGACCCCAGGGGCAGCCTGTGGAGGGTGAATCATGATCTCTGAGCTGGTTCCTGGGAGGCGTGCTCAGCAGGAGCCCCGAGGCCTGGCTGTGTTCCCCGATCCCAGGGTCCCTCGCCATTGGCCTGCTTTGCCCAAGCTCATGCTGTGTCCAGGGCAGGCAGCACCCTGGGCAGGGACGCAGGGTGGGCCCAGCTGGAGGAGATGCCCAGGCCCCGAGAGCCGCAGTGCGGAGGGCGAGCAGGGAGCCCTATGAGTGTGCAGGACGGGAACCACTTTGCAGCCGTCTTCCGTGCGGGGCCTGCGTTCCCACAGCGTGGGGAGGGAGGAGTGGGGTGCAAAGGGCACAGCGCTGGCAGCCGGGGTCATCCGGGGAATTGCAGGCCCCGCCCTGCCACCCAGAGTCCAGGCTCGCCCGTGTCCGGTGCTGGCTGCTGGTGTGCGGGGATGGGCCAGTGTGCGCGTGCGTGCAAATGCGTGCGAATGCATGCATGTGCGGATGTGTATGCGGATTGTGTGCACGTGTGGACGTGAGTGTGTGAGCACCGTCACGGGTGCACAGCGGCCGCTCAGGCCCCTGGTGTGAGGGCACGTCTGCGGCCTGGGTCAGACAAGCGGTCACAGCGTCCCAGATCAGCGAGGGCCTGCGGACAGGCGGCAGGCCCCTGGGGCAGGGACTCTGACCGCAGACAGGGACGCCCCACTGGGCAGGGTGGTGGGAGGTGCCTGCTCTCCCCTCTCCCGCCGTCCAGAACCAGCCACTTGGGACATTTGGGGTCTGCGATGGGCAGGGGGCGCCTCCGGTCCGAGACGGCATCGGAGAGCAGCTGGGGCTCAGGGTGGGCAGGGCAGCGGTCAGAATGGCCGCTGACGCGTGGGCTCAGGACCTCTTCTGTCCCCTCACCGGCCCTGCAGGTGGTTCTTCGGCCGGATCTCCCGCTCGGAAGCCTTGCACCGGCTGCAGGCCGGCGGCAACGAGCCGGGGGCCTTCCTGGTCCGGGTCAGCGAGAAGCCGGGTGCTGACTACGTCCTGTCCGGTACAGCAGCCCCGTCCTGGCTCCGTCCCGGGGGTGGGGGTCTCCCGGCTTGGCGTCTTTTGCCCCTAAACCCTTCCTTGGGGCTGCGGAGAGCTGGCTCCTGTGGCCTGTCCCTTGCATCTGGCCGTGCCGTCCAGGACACCGCAGCCCTTCTCTGGGGATCTCAGAGGCCCTGTGGCGGGCGGCTGTCCCTGTGGTTCTCTCCAGTCGCTGTTGGGAAGGACACCAGGCGTGGTGCCCTCTCGCAGCCCCTGGCCTGCGCACCGCGCTCTGAGACGGGGTGGGGGCGCGCCGGGGTTGCGCCCGCCCGCCCGCTCACGTGCCCTCCCTCTGCCCGCGCCCCAGTGCGGGACAGGCGGACGGTGCGGCACTACAAGGTCTGGAGGCGCGCCGGCCGGCTGCACCTCAACGAGGCCGTGTCCTTCCCCAGCTTGGCGGAGCTCGTGGACTACCACCGGGCGCACAGCCTGTCGCACGGCCTGCGGCTGGCCCTGCCCTGCTGGAAGGTAGGCCCCCACCCCGCCCAGCGGGGCCTCCTCCTCAGTGACCGGACCTGCAGGGGCACGCAGGGTGGGTGTGGGACCTGGGGGACTCTGGCTTCCTGGGAGCGGCGGGTCGGGCAGAGGGTGGTCCGCCGTTGGCCGGTCACTCTCACCTGCGGGCCAGCAAGCGGTCATGACGCTTCTGCTGCGTCCAGTGTGTCTCTCTCGTGCAAGGGCCGTGTGCGCCCACCGGCAGCTGGACAGTTGTTTTGTCCGGGCGGCAGCTGGGCCCGTGTGGCAGGCCCAGAGCAAGCAGTGAGGGCGGCTGTTTGCAGGCACAGCAGGGGCGGCCCCTGGGACCCTCCCAAGCCGGCGGAGGTCCTACCTTGGAGGATTGGCTACGGGCTCCCCCTGCTGGGCTCCGAGGGAATCCCCGCAGGACGGGCTAGGCCATGGGGTGTCCCCGCCTGTTCCCCCAGCACGAGCCGGAGCCCCTGCCCCACTGCGCGGACTGGGAGCGGCCCCGGGAGGAGTTCACACTCTGCAGGAAGCTGGGGTCCGGCTACTTCGGGGAGGTGTTTGAGGGGCTCTGGAAGGACCAGGTCCGAGTGGCCATTAAGGTGATAGCCCGAGGTGAGTGGCCCCAGGCCCGGCCACCCCACCCCACCCCACCAGTCCCACTGGCAGGGACCCCTAACCTCACTCACACGGGGGTGGGGGGACAGGCTGCATGTGGCTCCCCAGCAGTATGGGGGTGATGTTTTCCTGTCAGTTGAAAACTTTTTTTAAAAAAAGATTTTTTTATTTTTAAAGAGAGGGGAAGGGAGGGAGAGAAACATCACTGTGTGGTTGCCTCTCCTACGCCCCCTACTGGGGACCTGGCCTGCAACCCAGGCATGTGCCCTGACTAGGAATCGAACCTGTGACCCTTTGTACATTTTTAATGTACACAGAGAGCTGTCAAAATCACAGGCTTGCGGGAAATATAGGCTCATCCGCAGCCTCCTTGGGAGGCACCAGGGTTGGGGTCCCCCATTCGGGAACCAGGGGCCCAGGATGCACGGGGGCACACCTGGCTTGGGTGGGTGTGGCCCGGTGTGGCGTGGTCAGGGCTCACGGAGTCACTTGGGGGGCGGGGGGGGTGGAGGTGCTGGGGCGCAGAGGGACTGGGCTGCATCGGCCCTGGCAGCGGGGTGTCCCGGGAGGGCTCCCCTGTCTGCGGACGTTGGGTGGTGGGTCAGGCTGCACCCACTGAGGCTGACCCCCCGGCCGGCAGACGACCTGCTGCACCAGCACGCATTCCGGTCGGAGGTCCAGGCCATGAAGAAGCTGCGGCACAAGCACATCCTGGCGCTGTACGCCGTGGCGTCCCTGGGGGACCCCGTGTACATCATCACGGAGCTCATGGCCAAGGGCAGCCTGCTGGAGCTCCTGCGGGGTGAGCAGGCGGTGGCGGGAAGGTTGCTGGAAGGACGGGAAGATGCCCCACCCCCTGCACAGCACGGCCGGGGATCTCTGGACGCCGTTGGCAGGCCTGTGCGGTGTGCGGGCGTGGGACACCCCTCGTGGGGAACACAGCACGCCTGCCGCGGGAATCCGAGAAAGCGAGGACCAGGACGAGCGGGAGGAGACCAGCCCTCCCGACGCCCGCACCCCAGGCTGCCCGTGCCATCTCATCCCCTGTAACAAGCCCCACGGTCTCCCTAACTGCCCGGCAGACAGGGCTGCCGCCGGGCTGAGGGGCCCAGGGGCCCAGGGGCCCGGGGTCCAGGACATTCCGATGGCCGAGGTGGGTTTGTCGGATGAGCGCTGTCCAGCCCACGCTGCTGCGCCTGGGGGTGGACTCTTACCCCCCACCCCCCATGTTTGGGAGATTGTAAAGAACACTGGCCCACAGAAGCAGGACGGTCCTCGGCAGCGTCCCCAGTCACCAACCGTCCTTCAAAACGGGACCTGTGGCTGTCTGCACGCCCTGTGCCACAGGGCTGGGGGCCTGCTGGACCCCAGGCTTGTGTTGTCATGGTGACGGGCGTGTCCGCACCTGCACCCGGCATCCCGTCCCCTTCCTGTAGGCTCCCGACAGGGACGTGTGCAGCCGTGTGCAGCCGTGTGCGGGCTGGCACAGAACTGGCCCTCGCCCGAGTCAGGAGCCCCGCCGGCCCGCTGACCGGGCATTGTTGCCCCGCAGAGTCCGACCAGGAGGAGCTGCCCGTGCTGGAGCTGCTGGACATCGCTGAGCAGGTGGCCGAGGGCATGTGCTACCTGGAGTCCCAGAACTACATCCACCGGGACCTGGCCGCCAGGAACATCCTCGTGGGGGAGAACAACGTCTGCAAAGTGGGGGACTTCGGGCTGGCCAGGCTCATCAAGGTGGGGCCAGGAGGGCCGGGCTGGGGCAGGGCGCTGGGTCCGTCCCCATGGGGTCCGAGCTGGAGGCTGCCAGCCGGTCCAGGGAGCGCGGGAGGCAGGGAGGCCACACAGCGTGGCGGTGGGACAGGCCGCTCGGCAGGGCGGGCTGACCGTGACTCTGCCCACTTCTCCGAGCTCGGCCGACGGTGGCCCTTCAGCTACTGTTTTGGCGTCTGTGAACTTGAGAATGTGTCTCTGTCCCACTAGGGCTCACACGGGTCCCCGTTGGGGCTCCTTTTGGGGGGAGCCGTGCTCTCCCTGACCCCCACTTCCCAGCACTGCCAGCTGCCTGTCCTCCCGCCCACCCCCCAGGCCCAGGGCCAGCCTGTCCCCCGCGTCCCGACAGTGCCCGTGTTCCATGCGGGGCTGCCCACCACGCAGAGCTGCCCCTGCTGTCCGTCCTGAGGGCACAGGCACCCCCTCCCCCCAGCGTGTGCCTCGTTGCAGGATGACATCTACCTTTCCCATGACCGCAACGTCCCCTACAAGTGGACGGCCCCCGAGGCACTCTCCCAGGGCCTCTACTCCATCAAGTCTGACGTCTGGTCCTTCGGGGTCCTCCTCCACGAGATTTTCAGCAGGGGGCAGGTGCCCTATCCAGGTACCAGGACCCCTGAGTGTCCCCAACCGGACAGGGCAGGAGGGGGTGTCACCTGGACGCCCTTCCGAGTGCCTGGGTGCTGCCCAGAGGGAGGGCCTGAGGTGTGAGCGTGGGGGTTGCCGAAGGCGAATGTGGCTCCAGGCGCCCTGGGAGGGGCGGTGGCCACCCCCCAGCACCTGCGTCACTCTGTCACTCTCCACAGGCATGTCCAACCACGAGGCCTTCCTGAGGGTGGACACGGGCTACCGCATGCCCTGCCCCACGGAGTGCCCACCCACCACCTACAGGCTGATGCTCTCCTGCTGGCACAGGGACCCAGGGCAGAGGCCCTGCTTCAAAGCCCTGCAGGAGAAGCTCTCCAGTTTCGCCAGGTACGAGAACCCTGTCTGAGGGAGCGCCCACCCCGCCACCGGGCCCGAATCCAGCCAGGACTGCCTTGCCCAGGGCACGAGACCCCCTTGCCGCTGGGGGCCTAGGCCACCCTTTCTGAGACCCCAGGACCAGGAGTGTGCCGGGCCCTCCCGACTGACTGCGAGTCTGGAGCAGGGCCAGCCTCTCTCCAACGGGAGTGGAACTGCCCCTGGCTCTGACCCCCAGCTACCAGCCCAGCCAGGACCAGGGCTGGGCCCTCTGGGACAGTCCGTGGTGGAGACCCGGGGCTGGTCTCCCCAGCACTCAGCAGACAGGGTAATGTGGACACACGCAGGGTAAGCAAGACTGCTACCACTCAGTGGACACACATGGGGTCTGCAGTGTGGAGTGGAGGCAGCAGTTCCTTCGGGGGCCCACTGAGCTGCCCTCCCCTGGCTACTGGAGGCTGGAGGACTCAGGGCAGGCAGCCGGCCATATCACCCTTTCCAGCTCCGAGTTGGACTTTACCCAAAGCCAAGCTGCCTATGATGGAAAGGCCCCCGCTGAAGCATCGTTTACGCCTACCCTCTGCCTTAGCTTTTGGTACCTGGTGTCCCCACAAGGGGCTAGAAGTGACACCTTGGTAAGACTGCCCAGGGCTTGCCCCATACAGGTTGGGACAGGCTTTGTCCTCCTCCCCACCCTCCCTGGTGCTATGGGGGCCTCATCAAGGTCCTTTAAGGGACGCAGGTCACCTCCAGCTGACAGCTCCCAAACCCACAGCCAGAGGTCCAGCCTGCCTCCCAGAGGCCAAGCGCCCAGGTCTCCTAGACAACAGGACCTCAGGGGCAGCTCTTGGACTGCCCACCCTCCTCACCAGAACAGCTCCCGAGGGTGGGGAACCTGGCCAGCCTCGGAGTAGATCCCCAGCAAGGCCCAGGGGATGCGGCCAGCTCCCACCCCACCAGGACATGGGGCAGCTGGATGACGGCTCCCACAGCCTGGGACACACAGGTGTAACCAGGGACGCTGGCTGCTTGTTGTTTATTTCCCACTTGGTGCGAGGCACGCGGTTACGGGGTGTGGGGAAGGCTGGCGTGTGGCTTGGGTAATAAAGAACGGACTCTCTCAACTTCCTTTTTGGTGTTTTGCTGTTTTGATCTGAAAGAACCCAGCTGGGATGGCTTCTTGCCACAGCCTGCCTGGTGTTCCGGGTGGGGTGAGGGGAAGGGGAGGGGCAGGAGGGGTTGGGGAGGGGCTCAAAAGAGCCTAGCGCCCCTGGAAGCCTGGTGGCTGCTGGTGGCCACTCAGGATGGAGGCCCGATGTTGACTTTGCCGGGCTGGCCGCCAGATGGCTTCCTTGTGGCTTCCAGGTCACAGGTGATCACGCTGCTGGAGGCCTGGGGAGATTTCGAGCTGAGAAGAGGGGTGGAGAAGAGTATGGTCAGAGGTGGCTCCCTGGGGGCCCCAGCCTCCCACACGGGCCCCGGAAGGGGGGACTCACTGCTCTGGGGATTCCAACACAGTGGCCATGAATGGGAGCGTGGACTTCCCGAAAAAGAAGCTTGCCCACCAGTGACCCGGGTCAGCCTTGGGGAGACCTGGGAGAAACACAGTGGGTTCAACAGCTGCTGCCTACTCCTGGGGACTCCTCCCGATGGCCGCGGGGACGGGGGAGCAGCAAACCTGCACTCACTGGGGTGGTGGGGGATGGCTTCCGCAGGGCACTCGGCGCTTCCACAGGAGCTGTTACTGGAGGTGGAACCCAGGCGGCCTGCAGGGAAGAGGCGGTCAGCTCCAGCCCGCAGCCCACTCCCCGCGCAGCCAGGGCTTCTCCAGGGCTGGAGCTGGCAAGGCCCTAGGCAGCTCCGCCCGGGCACAGCCAGGGGCTTACTTACGCCGGTAGTAGTCGTGGGTAGCCACGAGTGAGCCGCTGGAGGGGATGGCTGCCATGCTCTTGCTTGTGGACTGGTGGAAACCTGTGCACAGGGCGTCATGTAGCCCACTGAGTAACCGGTTGCCCCTCGGGAGGGTGCTCCGCACCCGAGTGTGCCCCCTGAGCCCCTGGTACAGGCGGTGGCACGGGGTTTGTTTAACCAGCCACGCCGACCGCCTACGACTGATAGAGCGGCTCCAACCAGCGCAAACTGGCTGCGCGGGTGGAACAATAGCGCTTTGTGCGCCGGGCCGCCATCCGGAGCTCCGGGAATCGGCCGGGCTCCGGAGGCACACGGAGCCCACACCGCTTCCACGGCCGCGGGACTCGTGCCGCACCGCACCCCTCTCCCCGCCCTTCGCGCTTTCCCTCCCGCCACCGCCGTCCCGCCCGTCGTCGAGTCCTTCGGTCCGTCACGGGTCTGTCCGCCAAGCGTTGTGCACCGGCCGCCTCTGCAGCCCACAGCCGTCCGGGACCCTCACCTCGGCGGCGACCCCTCGCGGACCTCGGCGCGCGATCACGGGTGGCAGGAAGCGGGGCGCTAGGCCACAGAGCCCATTTGCAAAGGACACCGCAATAGGCCGACCAGCGAGTTAGCCGGACAGTGGTGCGCAGGCGCGAACATGCCCCCTTTTATCCCCGCGCTGCGCTCGCACCCCCGGGGGGCGGGGCATCCAGGCCACGCCCCCTGGCCGGGCCTGCCCTTCGGCCGTGGCGGAAGTTCAGATCCGGAGCATCCACCCGAGCTGCGGTGGCCCGGGCATCGAGGCCCGCCTGGCCTGGAGCTGCAGCGGTTTCGTGACCCTCCGCCCCGTCCCAGAGCAGGGCCTGTCCCCTCTTCCCCGCCCCGGCCGTCCTCTCGGACCCCCGCTGGTCCCCCCTGTGTCCACCTGTGTGCCCCGTGGATGCGGCGGTGGCGCTGGACAGTGGCCCCTGCACTTCCTGTCCGTTTCGGCTGCGGCCCACAGCCTTGGACCGAGCCCCGCAGCCCAGCCTCCGCCAAGCTCCGGTCCTCGACCTCAACTCCCACTCTCACCCCGCACAGACGGGGCTTCTGCTCGTCTGCCCGCCCTCCCACCAGACGTGGGCTCTGGCTGGTAACCAGGGGCTGCTCTGTGCCCGGAGCGCCCCAGCCAGGGGCCCACTCTCCGCGGCCGCTCAAAGACTTGACGGCTGGTGAAGCCCACCATGGCCCCTGCACATCTCTGGTGGCTCTGGACGACACATCCCGGTTCCTCAGCTCCAGCCTGCCTGCAGCAGCTTGCAAGGCCAGGGTGGGGTGTGGAGGGCAGGGCGCAGGCAGAGGGGTTTACTTGAGTGGGAGTGTGGAGAGTTGCTGTTTGGGGGTTTCTCCAGTAGCTGGACACAGAGGCCTCCTGTTTGGGGCGACCCCAGAATACTTCCCCATGGTGCCAGGAGCCCTGCCACACCCTGGCATGTCAATCAGGAAATGGACTTCCTTTCGGGTGTGGAGACCAGCCTTCCACCCCCAGCCTCCTCACCGGGCAGAAGCCCCAACTTCTGCAGGGAGGGAGAGTTGGCAGCTCTGAAGTTCCGCTCTTTGCTCGCTGGGCCCCGGCTGGCTGGGCAGTTTTCTTCCCCCATGGTTGGGAGGGTCTCAGGAGGCCTTTGGGGACTTTGGGGGGATGCTGCCAGAAGACTCCGCACCCCCCCCCCCATGGGGCTCTCCACGTCTCCAACACCCTCGGGAAGCCTTCCAACGTTCCTGGGCCTCTGTCCAAGTTCTCACTGATCAGGCCAGGAAAGCAGAGCCCCAAGGAGGTGGTGTGGCACCTTCCTGAGGGGCCTTCTGGGGAGACCGGATGGGACTGGGAAGTGGCTGGCACCTGGGCTGGAGGCTCACACCTGGGAGCTGGAGCTGTTGTGGTTCCCCGCCTTGTTAGTTACCTGTTCGGTTACTCCAGCCATTGGTACTTGGGGGCAAGGCAAGAGCTCTGCCAAAGCCCCCAGGGTCCCTCCACCTGCTCCCCGAGAAGGGAGAACGGGGTCCGGGTTGGCTCCGCACAGGGAGTGCAGCAGCCTCACCCCGTACCGTCACTGTCGGGAGACTCTGTCCCCAGCGGCAGCCACCACCCGGCTCTCAGGCACAAGCTGGAGCCGCCTGTAGGGAATGTCACCATTTGCAGAAGAAAACGCCACTTCTGAGTCATAGTTAATAGGTGCCTAATATGTGAGAGGCACTTGGTGTGGCCACGTGGGATGTCCTGGGGGCAGGACAGCAGCAGCCACAGCTGCTGCCCTCTGGTTGCCTGATCCGTGAGGTGGGGGCTGCAATGCTTACACTGGTACCTGGCACACAGGAGGTGCACAGGGAAAGTTAGGTACAGTCGTTACCTACAGCACTTTTCACTACTGGGAACAACATGATCTGTTTACTTGTTGGTGAAGCGAAATCTCCAGGAACAGGGATGGTGTCTGCTCTGCCCTCCGTGGCTGAGGCAGAGTCGGCCACGAAGTGGGCGCCGAGTGGCTGTGTGTGGTGAGGGGTGAATTATGTAACAAATGGCTTCCAGCATGAAGGGCAGAGGAGGCTGGCAAAATCTCTCCCCGGACATAAGTGCTGGAACTGGAAAAAACCATCTTAAGCAACCGCTGGCACTCTGGCCTTCAAGCCCAGGCACACAACGAAGCGAAAAGTGTGTGTTCATCAAAAATACTCCGCTTCAGGATAAAGTGCAACATTCCTCAGCGTGAGGCAGCAGGCATCTCTCAGCTGGCAGGGGAGCGTACTCCCTGACGGCAGCGTTGAGGAGACTCGGTGCTGGGACGCTCCCCGGGGGCGTGGAAGCCACCGTGGCAGGAACACCCCTGTGAGCGACAGACAGCAAGAGATGGACAAAGCTGCGGCCAGTCCCAGCTAAGGAGGAAATGGAAGGACGTCTCCGGCCTACCGGAGAGCACCGGGGAGCACCTGGCACAGGTGTGGCCAGCTTCACCTGGGCAGAGAAAGGCCGAGTCCTGCCCCAGGACCGGGCCGGGCGAGGCTGCCCTGGTCCCAGGCTGCACAGCCGTCTGGCGTCTTGGAACCCACAGAACCACTAACAAGAATGACAGCAAGATGCAAGGTCAGCACGCAGGAACCAGTCAAACTTCTGCAGACTCGCAACCTACATGAAGAAGCAGGCATTTTTAGCAACACCATTTGTGATAGCTACTCTCCGCCCACAAAACACTTAGGTATACACCCAAGCAAGCATGGACGGAACTCGTAGGCCAGAAAATGAAAAGCTAATGAAGCAAAATCAAAGAAGACCTTTGCAAAGGGAGACGCAGGGCAGCAAGGACGCCCATTCCCTCGAAATGGGTGTCTGGCTTTAAGGCAGGTCCGGTAAACATCCCAGCAAGCGTTTCGAAGATGCAGACAAGCGCATCCAAAAATTAATGTGTGGAAGGAAGGACAAATGAACTACAATAACTAAAGCTTCTCTGAAATATGAGAATACTGTTGGTTAAAAAATACTAACCAAGTGTTGCTATTCAGAGGCTGCGGACAAGGTGTCCCTCAGGGCCCTATCCTTCCCCCGCAACAAGGTCCAGCCTCCTGGGTCTTGTCGGCTTCTGCTGATCCCCATGAGGCTGGCCGGCGGTGATAGCTCTTGCTCCTGAGGCAGGAGGTTCTCAGCGGCCCTGCTGTGCCAGGAGGTGAGAACTTGGCTCTCAGTTGCTAAAGAGCTTCCGGTTCCCAGGGCAATTCGGCCCAGAGATGCCCCCCCTTGAATTTGAGGTTGTGGAGGCTGGCTGAGCATAGTTGCGCCCCCCCCCCATCAGCCACTCAGGGCAGGGGCTCAGGAGAGCGGCTCTGCTTTTTGGTGAGCTCCCCAGGGGACCCGGATCCCGCGGGGGGAGGGGCGTGGCGGGGGGCGTGGCTGGGCGGGGGAGAAGCCTGGCCAATGCTGTTGCTTCCAGCCTCCACTCTGTCTCTGTGCCCACCGCAGGGGCTGCCCCTGCCTGCTTTCCAGCCCACGGTGGGCAGAATGGTGTGCCCCCTCCCCCGGAAGCAGGTGGGTGCTGGGCCTGTACAGGGCAGAGGCCAAGCTCTAGTGTGGGTGCCTGCTGTACGCAGGTGCCACCCCAGCTCCTGGGAAGTGAGGACCTGGGGGGCGGAGCCTGCAGAGAAGCCTGTGCCTTCACCATGGCAACGGCTCCCTCCTGCCGCCTCCCTCCTGCCTGCCGCAGGTATCAGGGGGCCCCAGACAGCTCCAGTGGCCAAGTGCCCCAGGGAGAGAAGGTGGTGCAGGCTGGGCTGCCCTCCCCCCCCCTGAGGGGCTGTGTCCCCCTCTCTGGGTTTCCCTGGCAGACTCTGAAGGGCCTTGTGACCTCCTAGACACAGGGTTTGGTGGGGTGGTGTGCTTGGGGGCCTCGATTGTTCTGTGAATCACGCTGACTCCCCTTTCGCTGACTCCCCTTTCACTCGACTGGTTGGTGGGCTCTGGGAGTCTAGCCTGTCCCCCTACCCTGGCCCCTGCCCCCCACTTTCCTGCCCCTCTCTGATTTAGGGGCCGTGACCTTGCTTTTCTGGGGGAAGCTCCGAAGCCAAGAGTTCCTGTGTACCTAGGAGACCAATTAATTTGCACCTTGTGGGCGCTGGGCCCAGAGAGCTGGGTGGTGGTGTGGGGGGGTGCTTGTCCCCGAAGGTCCTGCTGCCCAAGTGGACCGGGAGACAGACTGACTCCGCAGGCGCCGGACAGTGCACACCGATGCCCTGGGGTCAGAGGGCCGCCCATGGCCCAAGGCCAGGACTCAGGGTCAGTCTGAGGCAACCTGAGGCCGGAGGCCGGCTGAGCCAAGCCCCGGCCCCGCCCAGTCCCCTCCCCTCGTGGCCGTCGCCTGGGTGGCCAGCGCCCCCTGCCGGCCTGGCCCCCGCAGGATGGCGCAGGCACAGGTGGTTTTTTATGCCGCCGCAGGTTATTCTTAACCAGCAGTGACGTCACCGGCAGCCAATGGGAGGCGGCTTTATTTCCAGGGCCGACAGCTTGAGAGCCGTTCATTTTAGCAGGATCTTCTTTCCCAGGCTCCAGCCCCAGCCACCCAAGAGGGGGCCGCCTGTGTCTCCCCAGGCTGCTCACTGGCTGGGCCTGGGAGCCAAGAAAGGGGGCGGGGCCTGTACCCCCTCCTCCTGCCCCTCTGAAAGCCTTGCTGTGAGGCAGCACCAGCCAAAGCCCCCCCGCCCTCAGCTGCTGTGGGGCCCCCTGCAACCAGGGCCTCAGACGTGGTAGAAGGGACGTACGGGGGCGGGGCAGCTCCGGCGGGACCTGGGCAGGCTTCTGGCTCAGGCTCAAACTCTGCCCTCCTAGCTGGCTCTGCGACCTTGGGCACTACCTGTGCCTAGCTGGCTCTCCGTCCATGGGCCTCGGGCAGCCCCACCCAGCACCCAGTGGGCTGGCGAGGCTCGGTGACTGGCCGTTTAGTAGGTCGTGCAGCGTGCTTTGTCGCTGAGTATTCAGTCGTTATTCCAGACGACCCAGGAGTGAGTGGTCAGTTAGGACCGGTCACCCGGTCATCCTCTGGGGCTGGGCGGCCGAGGTCACTAAGCACCGCTCCATGGCTCGCAGCTGTTTGGCACTGTCGCCGTGTGGGAACCGAGCACCCAGCCACTAATGCCACAATCTGCGTGGCCCGAGTATCTCGGGAGGGCTGAGTCGCCTGGGCTCCCGGACTCCGCAGGGCCACCCGGCCGTCAGTGGAGGGCGGGCGGGAGTCGGAGGCCCTTTGAAGAAACCACCTGACACACCTCCCCAGGGTCGGCCCGCAGGCCCTTCGGGAGGACGCTGCCTCCAAGTGGCCGGGGCCAGTGCCCTGGGCAGCGTGGCCACTGGCAGAGGCCAGCCCCAGCACGGGCGCCCCAGGGCGATTTGGCTCCTGCCCGCTGACAACTGCAGGGGGAGCCCGGTAGGAGTGGATTGGAAGGGTGGGGCTCAGCCCCTTGTGCGAGGGTGCCTGATAAATACCCTCCGAGCCTGCAGGCAACGCAGGGTCCTGGATGCTGAGGGTCTCTCAGGGGAGGTTGGGGTGGCGGTCCCAGGGACCCTGGCCACCTGCCCTCTTTCTGGCCTGTCCCCACCTTGGCCAATCCCAGCGCCTCCCAAGTCTCGAGTAACCTTCAGGCAGGAGGGGGACACGTTAAATATAGCGAGCAGCTGGGTGGGGTGGGGCGGGTCTCACTTTCTTGCCAGGCATTTATTTTTACTTCCTGGCTCCTGTTCCAGGGTATCAGCAGCACCGGGAAGTGCCGGGTCATCTGCCTGGCCTGTGGGTCTGAGGGTGGGGCAGACCCCGGGACAACCCGAGCCTGGGCCCCACTTCCCCTGAGAGACTTTCCCACAGGTCCGGGAGACCCGCTTGGCCCCTCTTCACTTCCTGGCCTCGCAGGGGGCTCCCCATGGCCCCCTCCCCACCCGTCGAAGGGGCTGGGGGCTGGGCCTTCGCTCTCACCTGCTCCACACACATTTCTTGAAACTCTGCCCCACCTTCTCCCGGACCCTGCATCACAAAGATGAGAATGACGTCCGTGTCCCCCAGGCCCAGATGGGTGGGGGCCGGCCACGGGGTCGCGGGGTGAAGGATGAGCTGGCCTGACAGGACTCAGGTCCTAGGAGGCCCGGGGTCTCCACCCAACACAGGGCTGCCCCAGTCCCCTCTTTGAAACCCATTTTGGGGTTTCAAACAACACCTGGTCTGCCCAGTGCCCTCAGGGACCCTCCAGTTCCCTCACAAGGGGGCCGCCTGTGGCTTGGCACTCTGACCGCCTGGACGAGGGAGGTCAAGGGGCCACAGCCCAGGACTCCAGGAGCTGCCCATTGTGTGGGCAGACTTTGCATCCCTGGTGAGCCCCATCCTTGTGAAAACAGTGGGGTGGCCCTGTAAGATGCTGGGGGGCGCTGTTGTGGGGACACACTTCTGTGTCCCTGCACTGAGGGGGGCAAATGCTTCTCTCCAGGTGTCTCAGAGGGAGGGTGGTGGAACCTCAGTCCACCTGGCCGAACCGAGGGGACCCTGGAGGCCACTGTTCTGGGGCCACACCGTGAGGCCTGCTGGGCTGAGCCCATGTGGCAGCTGAGTGTGTCGGGGGCCTGGCAACCAGAAGATGGCACCCCACCAGGAGGGCCTGCGCCCCTGGGAGCATCCTGGAGATGCCTCAAAACAGACCGAACACACAGGGCTAGGCCTGACCCCAGGGGGCGCAGGCCAGGCCAGCAGCCAGACTGCCCCCCTCAGGCTGCCCCCCAAATGGGGGGTGGGGTGAGGCTGACCTGCTCCTCCACCCAGCATCCCTGCCCCCTGTCCCTGGGAACCTCCTTGTGTGTGCGAAGTGCCTTTCTGTCTTGTCCCCTCTCCACCTCTCTCTCTCTCTGGGTGTGCTCGAACCTGGCGTCTTTATCTGTCCGCGGTCTCCAGCTGTGGGTCTCTCCCGGCGTCTGTCTCCCCCTCGGCCCCGCCCGCGCTCCCTCTGCCTGTCTGTCCTCAGCTATCCACCCTCCGGCGCCTCCTCCTGTTTTTCCCTGCGCTCCCCACGGGTGCGTCTCGTCCCTGCGCCTTTGTAGCTTGCTCCCTCTCCGCATCCCGCTCCCGCGTCCCCGTCGCGCCCGCGCGCGCCCGCGGTCCCCGTCCCTCTGCGTCCCTCTCCTCCCCGCCTCCGGCCCCGCCCGCCGGTACCGCATTGCCGTACTGCAGGGGCGCAGCGCACTGCGCCCGCTGCGTCAATAGGTGGACCCCTCCTGCAGAGATAAAACCGTCGCGCCGGCGCCACCAGCCCCTCTGGCTGAGACCTCGGCTCCGGGTAAGGACGCTCGGTCCCCGAGTGCCCGCCCCCGCCCCCAGCGTTCCGCATAGGGTCCCTCGCCCGGGTATCGGTCCTGGGGGCAGAGAGGCGCTGGGCCCCGCGCCTGGGGAAGAAGCTGCGCTGCTCGCTGCGGGGACCGGCCGCTCATCCCGCGCGCCCGGCCCCGACACCGCGGCTCCGTCCCCCCACGGGCGGCCGGGGGTGGGGTGGGGGCTCCTCGGTGGCGCTTGTTTACGCAGCGGCAGCAGCGGGTCTCCTGGGCGGTGGCGATCGTCTCGCTACCGTGACCTTGGGGCCGCCCGGGGCCCTGCAGGCTTGGGGCAGGGTCGTTGGTCAGTGTTGTGGGCTTGTGGGGGTCGGGCCTCTGGGGCAGGGTGGGGGAGGGGAGGCGAGGCGGGGAGACCCGGGGGCCCTGGTGAGCAGCGCCTTCTCGCCCCTGCGGAGTCCACCTGGTGTCCACATCCCAGCGTTCCCGAGGCGCCTCTTGCCCTCCCCCAGACGCCTGTCCCCTCTTGGGCTGCCCAGGATTCTCCATTGACCTCCAGGATGGGGCAGGGGCTGATCTGGGCCCTCATCAGAGGGAAAGGGGAGGGGGCGCTCCCCACCCTGCCAGGCTGAGGGCAGCTCTGTGGGCAGCTGCCTGGGGGTCGTGTTCTCCCTCAGGTGGGCAGAGCCCCACCCCCCGCCCAGATTGGGGGAGGAGGGCAGGCTATTCCCGGCCCCTGATCTGGGCACCGCGTTGTCCTGTAGGAGCTCTGGGCCAGCCTGCGTCCCCTGGTGCCTGCCAGGCAGGGATGAGAGGAAGATGGCGCCGTCCCTGCTTGAGGAGGGGCGTGGGGAGCTCTGGCCATCCTCCCCGGGCAGCTCTGCGCTGGGGGTGGACGAGGCGGGGGGCAGCGTGTGTGCGGCCCAGGGCTCCGGGTGAGGGAGTGCTGGGCAGGGTGACTCATCACCGGGCTCCTGACGGGTCACGGGGCTCGCCCAGTCTGCGTTTCTCCGTGTCCCCACATGGTGGTTAAACTCTTTCATGGAGGGGGTGCTCCATGGACCTAGACATTAACCACGGATTGAGCTGTTTGGGTCCGCTGGGTCAGGCACAGGATGGGGGGGCTCTTCCCTGCCTGCCAAATGGGGGCACTCTGCTCGGCCCCGGGGGCTCGGTCTGTGGGCAGAGATGTGCTGTCGGTCGGGGCAGGGCTGTGTCTTGGCTGGACTTCCCTTGAGGGCTCTCTGTCACCTGTCCCCCCCCCGCCATGACCCCACAGACTCACTGCTTAGCCTCCCCCACCCCGAGCCAGAACACCCCAGGCCGTGCGGGCCCCTCGCTGCAGCCGGGCACCATGGGCAAGGAGAAGACCCACATCAACATTGTGGTCATCGGCCACGTGGACTCAGGGAAGTCCACCACGACCGGCCACCTCATCTACAAGTGCGGGGGCATCGACAAGAGGACCATCGAGAAGTTCGAGAAGGAGGCTGCTGAGGTGAGCCTGGGGTGGGGGCCCGGGGCCTCTGCCCACCCCCGTGGGAGGTGTGAGGATGGGCATGAG
This sequence comes from Anoura caudifer, assembly GCA_004027475.1. NCBI lineage: Eukaryota > Metazoa > Chordata > Mammalia > Chiroptera > Phyllostomidae > Anoura > Anoura caudifer. The sequence goes on from PVKU01002130.1 coordinate 55,765, forward strand.
GAGACAGGCTCCCACTCAGAGGCTGGGCTGGCCTTCCCCGGCCCCACGTGGCTTGGCTTATCTCCTCCAGGGCCAGGGGGCCGGAGCCCTATGGGACCCCATGTGGGGGTGGTGTGGGGGGAGCAGGGGCAGCCGCTCCCCGAGGATGTGCTTGGGGAGGGAGGTGGATGGCCTGTGGATTTGGCCCAGAGGGAGGGGCGGCATGTCCACCCACCCACCAAGCTCTGGATCACTTTGCCACCCTGGACACAAGAGCCCAGAGTCTGTCTTCCGTGCCCCCCAGGGCTGGGTTCCCGTGTCCCCAGCGCTGAGGTCCAGGGCTGGAGGTGGCACTGCCCTCCCTTGATCCAGGGCTGGGCCAGGCCTCAGGGTGGCTATTAATAGCTGATTGATGGGCATGCGGCCCATCAGCTCCATTTCCCGAGCCGGGCTGGGCAGAGCTGCTTCTCCAGAGTGGCACCCTTTGGTGGGGGTTGGGGGGCTTGGTTGCTGGTAATGAGAGGGACCCCGTGGGACAATGTCCTGTCAGTTGCAGCTGCTCTTTGGCCACTGTGGGGGGGGGGCAGTGGCCATGCAGTGGGGGTCTGTTCTCTGCACCCCTTACCCCCTCCCTGAGCTCTGTGAGAAGTCCCCCCCGCTGCCTGGATGACAGGGTGCCTGGGGCTGGGGCCAGGGCCTGGGAGGGGACAGTTTCTGGCCTCGGGGTGGGGTGGGGGTGCTCTGAGCTACCTCCCTGCATGCCTGGGCCCCAAAGCTGCGCCACTCCTCCCTGGGGGTCTGGAGCGGGAGACAGGGTGCTGAGGTGCGTCCGGGGCTCTGGGTCAGGTCTCCTGGGCCCTGTTGGGTGGCCCCTCCTGGCTGCACAGCCTCCGGGGAGGGCAGCGCCCCATCCGCACTCGGCCCTGGCAGGGAGCTGTGTCCGGCCAGGCGGTGACGGAAGCTGCTGTCCTAACTGCAGCCTGGCCCCGGTGTGGGGTCTCACTGGGCGCCGGGCACAGGTGTTTGCAGAGAGCGTCGTCCGCCCACTTCCCCTGCTCAGGTGGGGCCAGGAGGGGAGGAGGAGCTCAGAGCTGGCGGTGGAAAGAGCTGGAAAGCCAGGCCCTTCCTTGCCACCTCATCGGATTTCTTTCTTTTTTTCCCCTTAAAAAGAAATCACAGATGGGTTTTTGGTTTGACAGCCTGAAACCCAGGGTTGTTGTCGGCCTCTGGCTGAGGCAGGGATCTGGGGGGGTCCTGCTTTAGATAAAGGGGAGCCCTCAGCCAGGGGAGGGGTTTGGCAGCTGCTTCTCTCCGGGAGCGGATCCCAGGCCCTTGCGCCACCTACTGGTAGATGCCTGAGTTGCGCCCATTGAGGCTTTGGGGAGCTTGACCAGGGGAGCCGGGATGGCCTGGCCCCCGCAGGGCAGGGTTGAGGGTCCCCTGGTTCCAGAGCTGGGTCCAGAGTCCCAGGATTCCAGAGGGGAGCGAGAGTGGCTGGGGCCTGCTTCCTGCCTCTCCACTGTGACACGCTGCTCCACGGCCTGGGGGACCTGCTGGCCAGGCTGGCCATCCGGGTCCCGACCTGAGCCACGCCCACCCCTCCAGATGGGCAAGGGCTCCTTCAAGTACGCCTGGGTGCTGGACAAGCTGAAGGCCGAGCGGGAGCGTGGCATCACCATCGACATCTCCCTCTGGAAGTTCGAGACCACCAAGTACTACATCACCATCATCGACGCCCCGGGCCACCGCGACTTCATTAAGAACATGATCACCGGCACATCCCAGGTGGGCGGGCTCTGGGGCCCTGGGGTCCGGGGAGGCGGGGCCCCTGGAGGCATCAGGGGGCAGTCGGGTCTCCCCGGCTTCCTCGTCGGGGCACCAGACCTCACCTCTGTCACCACATGCCCCACCGGGTGTGGCATTGCCGAAAGGGTCGCTGATACCATGTCCCAGCACCTGGGCCAGGCAAGGGTGTGGGGAAGGACAGCCAGCCACTGTCGGGGCCACCTCTGCAGTCAGACAAGTCAGGGGCCCGGATGAGGGCAGACAGACAGACAGACAGACGCAGCGGAGGAGCCCCCGCCGCTGCCCCTCAGGTCGGGATTCCTGGGCCCCAGCCCCTGGTGGCTGCCAGGCCCCTGTCTGCAGCCGGTGGGGGGGGGGCGGCGGACACCGGGCAGGCCGGGGCTCACCGTGCGGGGCCTGTGGCAGGCGGACTGCGCGGTGCTGATCGTGGCGGCAGGAGTGGGCGAGTTCGAGGCCGGCATCTCCAAGAACGGGCAGACGCGGGAGCACGCGCTGCTGGCCTACACGCTGGGCGTGAAGCAGCTCATCGTGGGCGTGAACAAGATGGACTCCACGGAGCCCGCCTACAGCGAGAAGCGCTACGATGAGATCGTCAAGGAGGTCAGCGCCTACATCAAGAAGATCGGCTACAACCCGGCCACCGTGCCCTTCGTTCCCATCTCGGGCTGGCACGGCGACAACATGCTGGAGCCCTCGCCCAACGTGAGTGCCTGCCGGGGCCCCGGGCACCCATCTCCGGTCGGGCCGGGGCCGGGCGGGGCGCGGGGCGGCGGAGGGCCTGCGCCAGGCTCCCCTCAGCCCTCCCGGTCTCCCTGAACCTGTGCCGGCGCGGGAGCCAGCCCCTGTGGGTGTCTATGGGGTCCCCACGGGGCTGGCAGAGGCTTCTGCGGCCCCTTGTCTGGCTAGCACCACCCCCAGGGCAATGAACGGTGCAGCAACAGCAGCCGCCGGGCCGTGCGCTGTGGCAGGGTCAGCTTTCGAGTCCTGCAGGCACCTCTGGGGGCCTGGAGTTGGCCGGGCTCTGGGAGGGCCAAGGGCTGGCTCTCCACTGGTCACTGGGGCAGCTTACGGCCCAGGCAGCCGGTGTCCAGGGACTCGGCAAAAGGTGACGGGTGGGCCCTGGTGGTTCTGAGTTTATAGAACCCAAGACTTAGTGCCTACACATAATCAGGCCAGAGGGGACCCTGGCCCGGAAGGGTGGCCACTCACTCTGGCCAGCACAGCGGCCGCCCCCGCTGTGGGTGGCAGACAGGGAGGGGCTCTCAGGAGAGCCCTGTGGCCGGGCTGCAGCCGGAGGGCTCCTCGTCGGGCTCCCCGTCGGGCTGGGCTGGGAGTGTGCTCGCCGTGGGTGGGCTGCGCGTTTCCTCACGGGGCTCATGTGGTGCTGGGGAGCTGACTGCAGCCTCCGCCCTCCTGGGGGGCCGGCAGGACACCACCCCACATTCCCCACATTCCCCGTGCCTGACCTGCTGTTGACCTGGGCTGTGGAGGACACAGTCCCTGGGAGTACGCCCAGGGCAGGGTGCTGCAGGCCCTCACCCCTGGTGTCCATCTGGGGCTGGCGGGCCGGGGGCTCGGTGCCAGGAGGGTGCTGGGTGTGCTGTCAGGACAGGCCCTGGGTGGTGGGGTGCTGGTGTACCTGGGGACGGCGGGCAGAGTGGTCTCTGGGGAGGAGGCCAGACCCCATGCCCCTGCCCTGGCCAGGTCCGCCTTCATCCGGTCTGGGCCGAGGTGGGGCCTTGAGGCCTTGTCTCCCTGCCCAGTGTCTCTGTGATGTTGGGGTTTGAGCTGGGAGGGGGCGAGCTGTTGGGGGCCTCGGTGGGCCTTTAGGCAGTGGGACCCCTCAGGTCTGGCGCCTGCACCAGGATGCCCGGAGGGCGCTGTGGGGTGAGGGGGCTGGCTGGGGCCGGCTGTCTCTATGGGCACCTGCTTCCTCCGGCCCAGATGCCATGGTTCAAGGGCTGGAAAGTGGAGCGTAAGGAAGGGAACGCCAGCGGCGTGTCCCTGCTGGAGGCCCTGGACACGATCCTGCCCCCCACGCGCCCCACGGACAAGCCCCTGCGTCTGCCCCTGCAGGACGTGTACAAGATCGGTGGTAAGTGAGGGCGCAGGGCTCCCCTGCTGGCCCACCGTGGGCCCCAAGCCCACCTCGTCCAGCTCTGCACCTCAGACCCCCTCCTGAGACCCCGCTGAGGGGGAGACCAGACACCCCCCGGGAAGCCACGCAGTGTGAGCAGACCCACGAGAGGTGTGGTGGTACACACACACACACGTCCCTTTAGAGGTGGCCCCGAGGGCCAGCAGCACGGAAGCCACTTCAGGCAATCCCAGGAGGGGTCTCCCAGAGGGAGGGGCCCGCAGTGCCTCCTCTGGCGACAGCGGCCACTGGCGGGCAGGCCAGGGCTCCCGGTCCAGATGGCCCTCTTCTGGCCCCTGCCCCACCCTCCCCGAGAGGTTCCTTTCCTGGGGGGGGCCCACCTCTGTGCCGACCTCTCACGTGTCCGCCTCGCCGGGGGTCTCCCTGTCTGCCCGCCCCCCACGCGGCCATGCCCCACCCCTCACCGCCCCTTCCTCCGGACCCAGGCATTGGCACCGTGCCTGTGGGCCGCGTGGAGACCGGCATCCTGCGGCCCGGCATGGTGGTGACCTTCGCGCCCGTGAACATCACCACGGAGGTGAAGTCGGTGGAGATGCACCACGAGGCGCTGAGCGAGGCCCTGCCCGGCGACAACGTCGGCTTCAACGTGAAGAACGTGTCGGTCAAGGACATCCGCCGTGGCAACGTGTGTGGGGACAGCAAGTCCGACCCGCCCCAGGAGGCCGCCCAGTTCACCTCCCAGGTGGGTGGCTGTGAGGTGGCCAGCGGGGCCCACTCCCCACAGGGCGGTGACCGGCCGTGGAGTGAGTGGCTGCCTGGAGCCGGCCAATCGCGACACCCCGTGGCCTGGTGCTGCGGAGAACTCAGACTCTCCGCCTCTCTGCTACACAGGCGGCCCCGGGGGGCTGGGGGAGGGGCACTCGGGGCCGATCGCCCTCAGGAAGGGTGGAGGGGGGGGGGGCCCAGGCCCGCTGCTCAGGGTCCCACTGAGTCCCACCTGGGTCCTGAAAATGCGTTTATCAATTTACTGCTGGAGACGTCACTGCGATTCCTCCATTTGCTACATTTTCACTGCGCCCTGCTGGAGACGTCTTCACGTGAGAACAGCTTTAAAAGTTGGCTTCGTAGATAGGCACCCGAAATACAAAACTGAAGTCCAGCTTTGTCGTCTGCCTGCCTTAGTTCTGGCCAGGGTCGAGGGCACCGCTGGCCCGTTCAAACCGAGCACCTGTCTGTTCACCGTCTCTTGTGGTTTGTTTATTGCTGTTTATTTCAAGTGCTTAGGGAGGCCCTCAGGGTCCCGTCTGGGGGCTCACCTGCCTCCATGGTGAGCACTCTGGGCCCCAGGGACCGGGCAGGTCGGCTGTAGTCTTTCCCCGCTTCGGTGCCCGCCTGTCACTGACGGCCTCATGTCACTCTGCCCACAGGTCATCATTCTGAACCACCCCGGGCAGATCAGCGCTGGCTACTCTCCGGTCATCGACTGCCACACAGCCCACATTGCCTGCAAGTTTGCTGAGCTGAAGGAGAAGATAGACCGGCGCTCTGGCAAGAAGCTGGAGGACAACCCCAAGTCCCTGAAGTCGGGCGATGCTGCCATCGTGGAGATGGTCCCCGGGAAGCCCATGTGCGTGGAGAGCTTCTCCCAGTACCCGCCTCTCGGTGAGTGGGGTGTGAGAGGCCCAGCCCGCAGGCAGCTGATCCAGGCAGAGGGCGCCAGTGTGGGGGAAGGGGCCTTTAGTTTTCTGCTTGCCTAGCACTTAGCGGGAGACCCACGGCCTCGTCTCAGGTGGCCCCACCAGGCAGGCCTGGGAGAGTGTCCCCCTCTGCAGATGAAGGTCCTTAGGTGGCTCACCCTAGGCCCACAGCTACTCCGGTGGCGGAATTCGGACTCACTGCCTGCCTCCAGTGGGTTGCCCCGCAGATACCATAAGATAACCCAATAACTTATACGGGAGCTGAGCGCCCAGCGCAAGGTTCCTTGGCCCGCGGGCCGGGACCATGGAGGATGCTGTCAGCGCGAGTGCGCACGCACGCTGCATCCCGGCGGGAGGGGCGGGGCCTGAGGGCTCCGCCCACCCTCACGCCCCTCCCCGCAGGCCGCTTCGCCGTGCGGGACATGCGGCAGACGGTGGCCGTGGGCGTCATCAAGAACGTGGAGAAGAAGAGCGGCGGCGCCGGCAAAGTCACCAAGTCGGCGCAGAAGGCGCAGAAGGCGGGCAAGTGAAGCGCGGGCGCCCGCGGCGCGACCCTCCCCGTTGGCGCCGCGCCCTGCCCCCCGCCCCGGCCCCGGCCCCGGCCCCGGCCCCGCCCCTGCCCCGGCGCCCAGCTCCCCCGCCCGGCGCATGTCTGCACCTCCGCTTGTCAGAGGCTCTCCGTCAGCGACTGGATGCTCGCCATCAAGGTCCAGTGGAAGTTCTTCAAAAGGAAAAGCGCCCCCGCCGCCCTGGCTTCCGCCTCCAGCCTCCGCCACGCTCAGTGCCCGTTTTACCAATAAACTGAGCGACCCCAGAGCGTGTGCGCCTGCTGCTTGGTTGGGTGGGGGCCCTGCGCCTGACCTGAAGGCCCTCTGCGCCCCCCCCCAAAGCCCCTTCCGTACCGGTGCCTCTCCACCCCCGTCACCCCCGCTGGTGACCTGCCCAAATATCCTGCGCTTCCCATGGTGGGTGGGCGGTGGGGCCCGGCTGCAGCGAGTGTCCCAGCCCAGGAGGCGGGATCCCCAGTCCAGCCCATCGGGCTCGCCATGGGTGGGGGTGGGGGGGCATCCAGAACAGAGACTGGGTCACATGAGATCTGCAGGCAGTGGGGGTGGGGGTGGATGTTTTGGGGCCTTTGAGAACCGGATGAGCGCTGTGGGCCCCTCCCTCACGAGTAATTCTTTCCACACACACGTGGGGCTCCCCTCCCCAGCCTGTCACCTGTGGCAGCACACCTGCCCTGCTCCTCAGCCCACCCTCGGCACACCCAGAGAGCCCAGGTCCAGGCCTGACCCTGGTCATCAAGGACCAGGGAGGCAGGGTGCCTCCTTGCTCAGCCAGTCCTGCTACAGGAAGCAGCCCCCCGCCTGCCTGCTGCCGCTGCACAAGGAGCTGAGGGTGGGGGTGAGCAGACCCCTGACCCTCCCGTGCCCACGGTGCAGACCCCTGGCCAAGCGCAGGCCCCACAGCGCACAGACGACCTCGGCTGGCAGCTTGAAGCAGCGGGAAGGGCATCCCACAGTCTGACCCAGAGTCCCTGGGGCCAGGCCAAGGCATGGGCAGGGCAGCACTCCCTTGGGGGCTCGAGGGCAGGGGTCGTTGCCTCTGGCCCCTTGGCTGTGGCTGTGTCACCAGCCTCTGCCACTGTGGCCACGCGGTCTCCTCCGTGCCCACCTGGGTGCTCCAGGTGGGATGATCTCCCCCCCAGGTCCCTCTTTCTGTCATCTCTGCAAGACCCTTTCTTGCTGCATCGGTCCCATGGACAGAGTCTGGAATCTCTGGGGGGGGGGGTATCCCACCCACAGATATGGGAGGGGTGGGCACATGCAGTTCAGAGGTGCCCGCGGAGGGGCTGCTCTTGTCTCCTTGAAGCTGCGCGGGCCCCTTGAAGCGGCACGAAGGAAGAGTAGGGCAGGGACCAGACCCGAGCGGCCACAGTGCGGTTTGGGACCCACGTCCGGGGCTGCGGGGGGGCTGCAAACCCATGGGGAGGGCTCTGCGCTGACCCACAGGGGCCGCCAGGGAAGGCGCCCTGAGTCGGCAAAGACAGACCCAGGCCACGCAGGCAAATCCGGGCTTCAGAGAAACGGCATGGTTTTTAGTTCCAGCCTGTCCCCGGCAAGATTTGCCCCTGACAAAGTACTTGCTGTTTACCTGTTACTCAAACTGCTCCGTTCTTTGCAGTGGCACCCCTGCCCAAGGGGCCTGGGTGCTTTCTGCGACTGCACCCTGCAGCCCCTAGCCCACCCTGGGCCCCGCCTGGCCACCGTCATGGGTGGGGGGGGCCTGAAGTTGTCCTTCCACACTTGGCCCAGTTAGAATTGGGGTCGAAGTTAAGAAACTTGCCAGCCTGAGACAGGGTTAGAGTGAGAACCAGCCCCACCCCAGTGTGGGATGAAGCCCCTGCGTGGTCCCTGAGGACCCCCGCACCCTCCCATCCTGGTCACCGGTGCCCCCTGGAAACCCTGGTCACCCAGACGCTGGGGTGGGGCAGTATCAGCCTGTCCACACGCCAGAGGCCTGGGCTGGGAGCCGCCCCGCCTGCCCGCCAGGTGGGTGCATTCGGGACGGGAGTCGGGCTCTTCCAGGCTCGTGGGCCTCCAGGGGCACAAGCGGACAGAGGTGGGAGTGTGTCCCCGTTTCCGTCCGAGTCCCAGTGGTGGAGGGGGCCACTGGGGGAGGGTCTCTGCCCTGCTGGGGTCGTGTGACGCAGGGAGGACCGGGAAGGTCCCGGCCCACAAGGCTGAAGCCTGGCAAGGCTCTGGGCTGCGCTGCGCCCTCGGTGCCCGGCTCAGGGCGGGGCCCACGCGGTGGGGGCGGAGAGAGGCGGTGATGAGAGGAGGCTGAAAAATGGGACTGGGGCCTGGTGGCACATGCAGCAGTAGCTCCCGGTGTCCACGAGGGGGCAGCGCACACAGGCACCTCCCCCAGGACTTCACCCCGCACCTGGGGTGGTGGGCTCCGCTGCCTCCAGCACCCTGCGAGCTGGGGGTGGGGTGGGCGGGGGTCACGGCTCTGGATGTTCCTGCGCACACTCAAGGGGAGGGGCTTCTGGGGACCATGGGTCTCGCCACAGCTGGGGCCGGGGACACAAAGCCGGGGTGAGACCTGCCTGCCTGTCAGGAAGGGGCGCTGTGGGGCGCGGGCGGAGCACCCTGCGGCACACGGTGGGCTGTGGGTCTCCGGCCCTAGCAGCGCCGCAGCGAGCGGCACCGAGGCTGCAGGGTGGACAAATGGGGAGGGGGCGTTTGAAAGGAGAGTGCGCGGCACACACCACTAGGTCCTCACACACGGCGGGGAAACCCCACGGAACAGGACAGAACAGGAGTGGGGGGGATGCAGCTCCTGGTGTCAGTGCAAGACCAGCTCTGACCTCCAGAGCTTTCCGGAAGGTTCTGGGGCCCTGAGGTGCCCACGTCGAGGATGGGGAGGACGGCACCTCACAGGCTGGGGGGAGGGTGGGTGACCGCTGAGGTCAGGTGCTCCTGGGTGCTGGGCCTCTGGGAGGGGCCCCTGGAGTCAGAGCTGAGGCCCCCGGGCAGCGGTGAGACGCAGGGGCGAACGAGGGTGTGGGGGGAGGGGGGCTCTTTCCCTCCGCAGGTGTGGCGGGGGGGAGGGGGGAGGACGGTGTAGGTAGGGGCGGCCTCAGCTTGGGGTGCCCCGTGGGCAGCTGGACAGGGCCGTGGGCTGGAGAGGGGCCACCACAGCCTGCAGGGTGTGCCCTGGGGTGGGGGTAGTAGAACCTCAGGGCCGGGCCCCACGCTGGGGGCAGGGGCTGGGCGCACCCTCCGCTTGGACACCTGGGCTGCTGGGCAGGAGGCGGAGGCCCGCGGAGGTGCCGGTAGGGCAGGTGCCCCCGCCCTCCACTCCCTGGTGAATAACGGAGAGTGAGAACCGCCAGGACCCCTCCGGCAGCTTCGGTCTGCCCTCGGGGCGCCTCTGAAGAGCCCCTGAGCCGTTGAGGCTGCAGGTCCCGCTGAGTCTGCTCAACCCACTCTGTCTCCTGCCCGTGTCTCCCAGGGGCTCCTGACGCCCTCCCTCCGGGCAGGAAGCCCCTCCCTGCTCTCCCCCGGCTGCAGGGTGGCCTTGGCGGTGACCGTCCAGTGTCCCAACAGTGGTTTCAGACCCCAGCAATCGGATCTCTGGGTGTGTCATGGGGCAGCGACTGTCCCTGTGGGAACATCCCTTGCTGGGTGCCCTAGTGTGTCTCTGAGGGGGACTGTGGGTGGCCAGCTGATGTGTGTCTGGCGTGTGAGCCCAGCATAGGCCACGTGTTCCTGGGTGAGTGTGGCCGGGGCTCGGGGTGTGGGGTGGAGTGTGCGGGGCCCTCAGGAGCTGGGGCAGCAAGCGCGTGCACATGTCTGCACACGGGCGTGCACACACGTGCACCTGTGTTTGGATCCCTGCGTGTGCATGTTAGAGAGCACACATGCATGTGTGTGCATGGGTGTGAGCATGTGTTTTGACTCTACCTGTGCAAGAACAGCGGCTGTGGTCACTGCCAGCGTGGGGTCCGACCCGCTCAGCACTGAGGGTCTGGGCTTTGACTCGGCGCAGGGCAGGGGCCAGAGGCAGGGTGGGCAGAGTGGGCGGGCCTGCAGGGTGGTGGGCGGGGCCTGGATCAGACATTGGGCGGCTGCCCCAGGAAGCTGGCGAGGGGGCCCAGGCCTTCGATGGCGTCTTTCGGGGACGCTGGCAGCTCTGGGTGGGAGGGCGGCTCTGCACCTGCAGGCTTCTTGGAGGACTTTCGGGGCCGTGGGCTGGGCTTGTGCCATCCCCAAGTGCCTGATGGCCCAGCTGCCTGCGTGGACTCTGCTGATGAGGATAACACCAGCCGCACTTTGAAGTGGGCTGTGGAGCCGGCCGGGGCCACTGGGTGCCAGGGCCCAGTGGCCCGGAAAGTTGGGGGGGGCAGGTGACAATGCAGGTCTGAATGGGGGTCAGAGGACACCTGAGGGAGGAAGGGGCCGGGACAAAGGGCTGTGCCCAGTCCCGTGCGTGCCGGTGCTATAAGGCCCCCCTTCCGCCTCCCAGTCTCCGGGCAGAGCTCCTGCCCCCGGAGGCGCCCCCACACCCTGTTAGGCCCTGGTTCCCTGGGAAAGCTATGGGCCCTCGACAGGGGTGGGGGCTCCCGGGACATCAGGTGCCCCGGTGTCCTCTCTCCCTCCTGCCATCCCCAGACACCAGGGTCATCCCCCTGTGTGCCAGGGACAGCAGTGCCCTCTGGGCCAGCCCTGTGACCTAGTCACTTGTCTTCACTGCAGGTAACGCTTCTATAGCATTCGTTTGTGCCAGGCCCTTCCTCAGCGATTTACAAACCTCGCCCCTGCCCCCGTCACAGTCCCTTTACTGTGCTCGTCCCCCATCTAAGGGCCAGGGATCCCTGCCCAGAGCTGCACATGCCAATGTTGTCATCAAGGTAGCAAACATCGCCCTGGGGACCGAGGGTGACGTGTTGGGCTCCAATGACCGGCCCGCCTTGCGGCCACTGGCGGGAGTGGCCCTCCCACGGGGGCCTGCTGGCATCCCTGCCTCCTGCCTTCTTCCCGTGAAAATCCTGGTCCAGCAGCTTAGCTATTCTCCTGAGCTTTGGGGAGAAAAATCCATTTGCACTATTTCATGCTACGGTGTAAATGGCTGACTTGCCAGAAATAGCTGCATTTAAAGAGAAAACCTCTGTCCTAGCCTCAGCACTGTGGACACATAAGGACAGGTAGTCCCCTGGGGGGGGTGTCTCCTGTGCAGTAAAGGAGGCCTCCATCTGCACCCCCCTCCCCCACAACAGCCAAAAATGCCTCCAGACATCTCCAGGTGTCTCCAGGTGAGAGACTGGGACACGGGGGGGGGGGGGGGGGGGGGGGGGGGGGGGGGGGGGGGGGGGGGGGGAGGGTGTGGCCAGTGTGCATGGGGAGGGGAGAAGTGCTTCCCTTTCAGGACAACCTGAGGGAGGGTCTGAAAAAACTGAGGAAGAAGGTGTTTCTGAGCCAGGACCTGGGGTTGCCGGGCCCCCACCTGCCGCTTCCTGGACTCCGCTCTGCTCCCTCGTTTGGCTGCCCTGCAGAGTCCCTGTCAGGTGGGAGCCCTCTGCTATCCTTGACCAATGAGGACCCTGGGCTCTGTGAGGTTACCTGAGCTGCTCGAGGTGCGGGGGGGGGGGGCTGGGAGACCCCACAGGGCGTCCTCGTCCATGCTTTCCTGCCAGCGCCATGCCGCTTCCGCGGGCCATGGGTGGGGCCCATGTTTGCTGGCAGTTCGGTCCGTGGACAGTCCTGGCAGAGCCTGGGCTGGCGGCGGGCTCCAGCTCTGTCTGGGCTGACCCATGCCTGGTTTGCCGGTCAGACAGTCCAACCTTCCCGTCCCCCCTCCTGGCTTCGTGTGGTGACCTTGTCCTGGGAGAGGGGTGGGTGGGAGCGGGGACTCTGAGCGCCCACGGGCCCTGCCCCAGACTGGACAGCTCTGTCCCAAGCCTCCTGGACATTTGGCCAAGCGGGCAAGGCGCTGGAGCCAGCCAGGGTGGGTGGGCGGGCAGCCAGGGCCCAGATGCCGGCAGCCTGTGAGTGGGCAGGGCGGCTGGTCGAGCACTGGCAGCGGGCCCATCTCCACGGCGCGGAGCTGCAGCTGCCCACGTCCTCCCAGAGTCTCCCGGCGGCGGCAGCCCGAGCTGCACGGGCCCCAGGGGGCACTTGGCACACGCCCTGCTGCTGGATCCAAACCACCTCTCTCTAGTTCAAGGAAGGTCAATGGGCGGGGCCAGGGTGTGGGCGTGGCCGGGGGTGTGAGTGTGTGCAGGGCTGGGAGGGTCTGCATGGCCCTCCTGGCGCCAACGGAGGGAACAGCATTCTGGGTGGAGGGACAGTCTGTGCCAAGGCTCCCTTTGCCACCTTAGGCTCCGGGAGGCCTTCACATCGGTGCCGGGTGGGGCTGAGCGGCAGGTGGACAGGCTGGTCTGGGAGCCGCAGACCGGACCCAGTGGAGAACAGTCGTCGGGGAGGAAAGCAGGCGGGGAGCATCCAGGTGCCGGGCGCATGCCGACAGGCAGGCATCCTGGGCCGACCTCAGCATCCCAGCACCTGGGTGAGCCGTAGGGCCTGTCTGTTCCTCCCACCCCGTCGGCCACAGAATGGGGGACAATCCCCACAGAGTGTGGGGCGGGGAGTGAGGGACCAGAAATGACAAAACGCCCAGCCTCCCAAACACCGCCCTGGCTCCCTGAAGCTGGTCCTCGGAGTGAGGGGACACAGGGCCTCAGTGTGTGGGGGGGTGGCCTGTGAGGCCCAGAACCTGCAGATGGACTTTGGGCCCCCAGTGCGTGGGGCCTGTCTCTGTCCCCGGCGACTGCCCACCCCGGAAGGCGGGGCAGGACTGCAGACACCCAGAGCACCAGGCGGCCCCGCGGTGCCCTCAGCTGGCCTGCCAGGGGCTGGATGCTTGTGGAGAGCTCCGGTCCTTTGGAAAAAAAAAACAACTATAAATTAAATTTTATCGAGTTTGGTGTAAGATGTTTTTTAAAAAATCAATGCTTTCACATGTTAAGTCTCTTCCTCACTTCCCGCCCCCCTGGGAGCTGGGTGAATGCAGCCCTGTCTCCTCCTGATGGCAGAGCACTCCTGCCGGGGTTGGGGGGGGGGGCGCTGGGCGGGGGTGGGGGTGGGGGGAGGCTGGGACTCGCTGTCTGCATCGGCACTTCCTGGTGCCCAGACAGAGCAGGACAGCGGAGCTCTGGCCCAGGCCGGGTGATGGAGAACCTGTCCTTTCTCATTTCCCCAAATTAAGTCTGTTTTCCGGGCTGGCGGAGCCTTCCCTCCAGGCCTCTGCTGGGATCATCCGTTTTCTGCTGCGGCCGGCGATGGGGCGATGGGGTGATGGGGAAGGGGGCCGCTCCCCGGAACTCCAGCGTGGGTGATCACATGGACAGAAGCACCTTCTATGGGCCCAGTGGGCAGACCGGGGCCGTCCCAAGGGGCCCCACACACAGGGTCTCGGAGCTGGCCCGCCTCCACGCCCACTGGAGGACCGGCCTCACCCTGCGCCTGTGCGACTCGCCGCCCCTGCCCAGCCCCGTGTCAGGGCCAAGACTGCAGAGTCAGGAGCCGCAGGGCCGGCAGGAGACCAGGAGGTGCGGAGCTCGCTTTCTGACCCGAGCCACCTCCGGAAGGCTCACTCTGCAGGTCCCCCCGGGGGTCTGGCTCCTGCCACCAGCGGCTGTGACATCTGCTGACCCCCCAGCTCGGGCCCTATCTGCGCGGGGCAGACGGGACACGCACAGGGGCAGGGAGCAGGCCGGCGAGGTGAGCTGCCTGCAGGGCAGGCCGGGATTCCTGAGACCCCCGCGCTGGCACCGGAGAGGACAGGGGCCCCCATCAGTCCTGTCAGCTCACCCATGAGTCCCTGCCGGCTGCCCCGTGTGGCCAGTGCTGTGGGGGATGGAGGAGGAGGCTCCGGGGCCTGGGGACGGTGCGCAGTGTGGAGTGCGGACAGGACGGTGCCCGGCCTGGCGGTGGCCGTGCCGGCTGCCCGCGCATCCTGTGCAGCTGAATTTTTCCACGCTTCTCCGGCTCCTCGCCGCTGTCCTGGCCAAGGTGGCTTGAGCCTGAAAACCTTCCCATTTATTTTTAAGCAAGTGGCATTCCTGTCGCTGGCGTGCAATGCGCCCCAGCTGCAGGCATTCCAGACCTTCCTCGCCTGGGTTGCAGGGGGGCGTGTGCGGTGCCTGACACCAAACTGAGACCACAGAGGACCACTGAGCCAGCTCATCGGAGGGACATCGTGGCAGAGGAGGCAGATGTTCAAGCCCAGGTGCAGGGTGTGCCTTCTGGAACCTACGAAGCACCTTTGCAGACGAGAGCGCAGGGGGTCCCGCGGGTTCCCTGCCAGCCGGGCTGTGGGTGTTCTCGCCGGAGGGGCCTCCCTCTCCCCTGCCCCCCCCCCAAGCAGGGGCATCACTGTCCTCCATGGGCCTCTCCCTCTCACATCAGAGGCCTGGAGGGGGATTCTCCTGAAAGGGGCTGGAGCTCCTCCTTAACAGATGGTGGTAGTGACCCCCATCTGGAGTTGGCATGTCTGAGTTGCAATCACTTTGTCCGGTTTTCCTAAGGGCAAGGGTCACCAGCGGCCGCCCCTGCGGGTCCAGCTGTGTGGGGGCAACGCAGGGCGCCCCCTCTTTCCTTTTGCCACCCAGGCCCCGAGCCTGCCCCGCGTGGGCCCGGGCTGGAGCCTCCTTCCTGGGCCTGGGCTCACTGGGGAGCAGGCTGTGGTCGCTGACGAGGAGTGGGAGGTGGGAGCCGGGCGTGCGGCCCCGGGACACACCCGTGTGCACAGCGGTGTGCGTGGCACGGGTGGCAGTCCGTCCCCACAGCTTCGGATGACTCACCGATCGGAGCTGTGCCTGCCTCCGCCATTCTGCGTTCTGCTGAGTGACAAAGAAGAGTCCACGCGGCTACTCTCTTTGGGGACCTGTGTGAGGAGCCGAGTGACAGCTGCTGAACAAGTCTTCCCCTGGTGGACCCCAGGGTGCTGGGCGGATGTGGGGGAGGCTGTTTGTGGCCAGGGGAGGCACCTCCATCCCAGGTGGAAGGGGGCTCCGTGGGGGCCTGCCTGGGCACTGCCCATGTCCAGTGCTCAGGGGCTGAGGAGTAAGTGCCCGTGGCCTCCTACTGGCAGGTTCCAGAGGGACCGGCCAGGACACCCCAAGCTCCCCGACTGGGCATGGCCGCCTCTGCCCACTGCCCTCGAGGGACAGCCTGCTGGCTGTGTCTAGAGCCTGCCTTCCTTCGCCCTGGCCTGTGGCACCAGCACCCCCTGCTGGCCTCAGGCCCCCGGGGAGGTCTGCGGACAGAGTGCAGGCTTTGGGGGGGGGTCAGTCCCCCAGGCCCCATGGCTGATTACTGGGCCCCACTGCCGGCAGGGGTGGAGGGGGCTGGGGGCTCTCCCTGCCTCTTCTTCCAGGACCCTCCTCTGGGCCTGGCTCCGGCCGCCTCTTAGGGACCTCTCTCAGACGCTTCCCTGCACACCCAAGGGGCAGAGTGGGGGTACAGCTCAGGCCAGTCCACCTAGAGGCCCAGCGAAGAAGATCCGCGGGGGGCCAGCCCTATAAGCCAGAGCCTGGCAAGGTCCGCCTCTCTCCCCGCTTGGAGGTGACCAGTCCAGGGCTGCTTGAGCCACTCTAGCCCCTCACGCGAGCGTTGGCCTGGTCCTGCCCACCTTAGAGGTGACCAAGGGGCCGGTCTGCTCGTCAGGGCGCACATGGCCCGGCAACCGTAAGGGGTCGACCAGCACAGTGGCAGCGAAGCCTGGCTCAGCCGGTCCTGCCTCCTCTGGCTTCCTGCCCCTCCCCGTTCTCCCGCGGTCGGTGCGGCGTCGAAGGGGTTAACAGGGGGGGCGGGGCGAGGCGGCGGGCGGGGCGAGGTGGCCGCCGCGTCCCTGCGCGAGACCCGGGACGGCAGGAGCGCGGAGCCGCCGCTGCCGCCTCGGCCATGCGGCTTTCGGGCCGAGGGCCTGGGCTCGGGCCCGCGCCGCCCCCCGCGCGTCGCCCCCGCTGATCACGCGCCCCCGTCGCGGGGCGCCGCCGGCACCATGGTGCAGAAGTCGCGCAACGGCGGCGTGTACCCCGGCCCGAGCGGGGAGAAGAAGCTCAAGGTGGGCTTCGTGGGGCTGGACCCCGGCGCGCCCGACTCCACCCGGGACGGCGCGCTGCTCATCGCCGGCTCCGAGGCCCCCAAGCGCGGCAGCATCCTTAGCAAGCCGCGCGCGGGCGGCGCGGGCGCCGGGAAGCCCCCGAAGCGCAACGCCTTCTACCGCAAGCTGCAGAATTTCCTCTACAACGTGCTGGAGCGGCCGCGCGGGTGGGCCTTCATCTACCACGCCTACGTGTAAGTGTCCGCGCCCTGCGCCCCGCACCCGACCCCGCGCGCCGCGGCCAGCGGGGACCGCGTCCCCTGGGCAGAGCGAAGGGCGAAGATCGGAGAGATCAGGCAGGAAGGAGTTCCGGGGTGCGGGCTCCAGGTCGGGCGGGGGCGCCCGTCCCCCACCCTCTCCCAGGCGCCCCCCCAACTCACCGCGGCCTGGCCGGGTTGCATCAGCCCCCACCCGCCAGGATGGGGTGAGCAGAGCCCCAGGCGCCCCTCCTCAGCCCGAGGGGCTCCTCCCCAGGCCACTGCGCCGAACAAAGGGCCAGTGGGGAAGGAGGGCGGCGCTGCCCGTCCTGCCTCTGCCTCTGGACTCCTGGGGGTCCCCCTGGGCTGGAATTCCCCAAGAAGCGCATGATGGGGGAAGGGCTGGCCTATCCTGCCCAGTCCCCAAAGCCCTTCACCTCATCTGGGCAGGCTCCTTCCTTCCTGAAATGGGGAGGGGTCCTCCCGTTGCTGCCCACCCGCAGCCGGAGGCCGAGGACAGTTGTTGACTCCTGTGTTCTGGTGCCCACCTGGCCCAGCCCCACCTGCATCCCCGACTCCCTCCTCTCACCCCCCCCCACCACGCAGCCCTGACCCCCTCTGCAGCAGCTGCTGGCTGCAGAGCAGGCGTGTGCCTGCTGCCCGCTCCTCATTCGGGCTCCGGACCCCTCCTGGGCAGAGTGGACGCCCAGGGAGAGGGGTGCAGCTGCCTGGGGCCTACCCGCCAGGCTGCAGAAGAGGCGGCGAGTCTCCCCAGGCCTGGTGTTCCGGGAACTCCTGGCTCCCTGCGCAGGGCCCATGGCCACGGCTGGCGTGGCGTGCGCCGGGCCTTCCGAGTGGTGTTGGTGCAAGTCTGAGTGTGCGGCTGTGTGGTCAGCCTGGCCTCTGAACCAGTAGGCACCCTGTCCCATCCCACCGGGCCGGGCCTGCTCGGCCATTTTGTGTGAAGGCATTTTGGGACAGGAGCAAGGGGTGGGTGCTGGGGGACTGCCTCCACCGGACCCCGCACCCACCTGGGAAGAGAGGGGCGTGTCCCTAGGAGTGTGGCCCCGGGTCCGTGTGTTCCACAGACCCTCCGTGGGACGGGCGCAGCGACCCTGGGAGGGAGATGCCGGGCTGCCTGCGAAGAGGGTGTCCTGGGGGGACCGTGTCCCTGGGAAGCACCCTCAGCGCCATCCCCAGGCCCAGCAGGCGGCCGGCCAACCTGGGAGTCCCAGGGCAGGGGCTCCCCTGGCACGGTGAGCGTCTGCCCCCACCAGCCCCCCGCTGCCGCTCTGGCGCTGGCAGGCAGGCAGTGCTCAGATGCGCTGCTCCTCCTGGGAGGAGCCCTGTGTCCCCTCACCAGTGACCCTCCCACCTCACCTCCCGCCCCACGTGGCTGGGGCCGAGGGGGCTCCCGGTGGGACCGGCTCTCGTCACACAGGTCCTGGCCTGAGGTGACCTCCTGTCCATCCCAGCCCAGCAGCTGGGCACGAATGGCCCCGCTGTGAGGCCCTGTCCCTGGCCCTGCGTGGCTGCTGCCTGCTGGGGCCTGAAGGGCTGGTCCCCGGTGCCAGCTGCCTCCTAGAAGCTGCAGTGTTCCCACCAGAAGCAGGGTGCGTGGGGGTCCTGAGTCCAGCTCTATGCTCGCCTGGGGTGGGGGTCTGTGTCCCATCCTTTCTTTTTCTGGCTACCCTGAGTCAGGACAGGCAGGCCGGCTGTGTGTGGGAGGGGGCTTCAGAGGCACTGGCCCCCCCGTTTCGAGACATCCCTGCCCCTCTGGCGGCTCGGGCCCCTCCTCGACCCCTCTGCCAGGCACCAGCTTCCCTGAACTGCCCTTGCTCCCAGCTCACGGGTGGGGGCGGGGGAGGTGCAAATTCAGGGAGGGCAGCCCAGGGGCCGGTGTTTCTCCCGGGGAGTATGGCGGGCAAGAGGGGGCCGCCGCCCCTGTTGGGTGAGGCACTGAAGTCCAGGGACAGACCCACTTCAGGTCTCAGTGTCCCTGTCGGTGAAGTGGGCCCAGCAGGGCCTTGGGGAGAAGCACTCTCTGGGCTGGCTCCGAGTGGGCTCTCCCTGCGGTGACACCTCCGTCCCGCCGGTGTTGCCCGTGGCCCATCCAGCACCCAGCCCCGGGCATGGAGCTCCCCACTGTGCCCATGCCCAGCCAGGCTCCAGAGGCCTCTACCCCTGGGGTGTGGCTGCCCGGGTGCCCTGCTCCTTTGCCCAGCTCTGGCTGACCGGACAACTCCTGCTTTGGTTTGTGGATTCATTAATTAAATGAAATTCAAGCTCCTCCTCCTGGCCTGGCGCTGTGTTGGGCCCGGGGAAGCCAGGGGCCGGAGGGAGGGACGAGCCCCAGGGTGGCGCGGTGCTGGCTGCTAACCAGTCCTGGGGTCTGGGGCAGCGCCGAGCCCTCCTGGGCCACCTTTCTTTTGCCCTTTGTCGCCCAAGCCCAGTTTCCGGAAGGTGGAGGGGTCCCAGTGGGCCCCTGGGGGCAGCTGCTGTCAGATGTGGGAGGGAGGCGGCTGCCCTGGGGCCTCCGGGCTGGATGGGCCTCAGGCCAGGTCCCCCTCCTGCCCCGCCCTCTGCGGAAGGGGTTTTCTCCGCAGCCGAGCTCTGGGCGGGGAGCCATGGCCATGCCTTCCTCTGCCTGTGAGCTTTTCCAGCTCTTCTTGAGGCAGCCTTCTGGACGTGGGCGTCAGGAGGGCCGGCCCCACAGAAACCACGGGGACCCCCTCTCCCAGCCCCGAGGCCCCTGGGGGGTCCTTCCCTGCTGGTGCCGGACGGGGAGTGGGCCCTGGGTGCAGCGATGGCCCCCCGCAGGCCCGGGTACCACCCCTCAGTCCCGACGGGCCATTCACCTGGCGGGGGGGTGGGGGCAGGGAGGGATGCGGCTGAGCTGCTGGCAGCCCTGTACCCGCAACTGTCCATGCCTACCCCTCGCCTGGCTGCGTGCAGGTCTCGAGGCCTGGGGGTCTGTGTCTGGTGAGGGGGCGTCTCTGCAGACGAGGATTTTCCAGTGCAGGGTCTGGAGTTTTCGGGGACTCCTCAGAGGGAGAGTGAGCCACAGAAAAGGCCCGGAACGACTCTGTCAGGGCTGTGTGTCTGCTCAGGAAAGGCCCTGGGGGGGGGGAGGGCGTCCTTTGAAAGTCCCCCCCATCACAGGAGCCTTGGGGGCCTGGTCTCCAGGCTCCGGTAGGCGGGGCAAGGCAGCCACACTTACTGTGGTCCCTGAAATTCCTCACTGGGGAGGCCCCACTTCGCTGGTGGGGAAACTGAGGCCAGGGAAGGTTGAGTGAGTTCCAAGTCACCCCCCTCAAGCTGACAGGGAGTCTGTGCCTCAAAGAGGAGCATTCGGGGTGCTGGCCGCCTGATCCCCCCAACACCCAGGAGGCGCTGTGAGCAGCCGGGACTCGAGTGTGTGAGAACGGCTGACCCACAGGAGTGCCTGTGTGTGCAGCTGGGGGGTCTCTCTCTTGGCTGGGCCCCCAAGCCCTCTCCTCAATGGCGGCCAGGTGTGCCTTTGGAGGACTCTGAGGCCGGAGATGCTGAGCAGGTGCCCTCCTGCTCCATGGACCCCCATCCCCTGGAGTGTCCAGCCCAGCCAGGGTACCTTCCCTTTCATGGCCTTGGATAACCCAAGTGGGGTCCCATCTTTGCTCTTCCCACCGGTCTGCCCTGGGTGGGCAAGACTGGGTGGGAGGTGGGCCTCTGCCCTCAGCCTGGTGCCCCACAGGTCACTCCCCACCCCCCCATACCCCGTCCCCGGTCTGACCGCATTTAAGGGGCCAGTGCGGGTGGGCCGAGCTGGGGGAAGGCTGTGGGGTGGCTGTATTCTCAACTCCCTTCTTGTCGCCCACCTCCCCACAATCCTGGGAGGGACCGACCACCTGTCCAGCAGAGAGCCGGAGAACCTTATGGAAATTCCCCAGAAGGCGAAAAAGCCGCCAGGCCAGCGGAGTTGCGGCTTCCAGGGGAACCTGGGCTCTCAGGCTGCCCCAGCCGGTTTGGAGGCCTCTGGCGGATTCCTGACCCAAACCCGGGGTTGTAACGGTAACTCAGTCTGCGTCGACAGCATTATTTCCTACTTTGGATCACGGGCTCTTCTTGTGCTTGGAGTAAGTCTCCACGCACCTCCTGTGCCTGCGGGTGGCAGGGAGGCAGGAAGCTCCGCGCTTAACACAGTTTCGCCGATTGGAGCAGAGGAGACCGTGGCGTTATTAGGAGTCCGTCCAAGTCGCTCAGACTCGTGCCCTCGGAGACTCCGCGGGAGGCGGCGCTCGGCCCGCCGGGCTCCAGGCCTCGGGTGTGGGTGCCGCCGCTCTGCCCGGCTCCCGTCCTGAAGGTGCTTGAGCGCCAGCCGGTTCTGGAAGAAACGGACTCACTTCCAGGAGCCCTGGCGGCAGAGCCCGGCGGTGGGCAAAGGGTGCGCGGGCGGCATGCTGCCCACTCTGTCCAGACCCTGGTGGTCTCTGGGGCCCCGCCTGCCCCCTGTGCCTGCCCAGCGCATCCACACGCAGGCCTCGCCCAGCAAGCCACCGGTGTCTGTGGGAGCAGCGCTTCGGGGCTGGCCCTCCCTTCCAGCCCTGGGCCTTCTCAGCACCCCATGGAAGGAACAGGGCCCAGGGGACTGAGAGCTCTTTGGGGGCATTTTATGGAGGGCTGTGCGTTTGGGGGGGCATGCAAGGAAGGACCGAGGGACACGCAGCGTGTGCTCGGGGCTCAGGCCGGGTCCGGTTGGAGGCTGGGACGGCAGGTGGACCCTGGGCGGGCGGCGGCTGCCCCTTCCGCAGACGAACGTGTGAGGATGTCGGCCTGTGTCTTGTTGCCGCAGACAGTGCTGTGTGGGCCCCCTCACGGGCAGGCCGTCCGACACCATTCCAGGCACATGCGTGGGACGGTTCTGAGGTGGACATTCACGGGCTGGCAGGTGCCGGCTCGCCGCCCTCGTTGGTGGTGCCGTTACAGTGCTGCTCTCGCGTGTGGCGTGCCTCCGCGGACGCCCCCGGACCCTAGACCCCAAGCTTCCTCATCTGCGACGTGGGGGTAACAGTCCCGTGAGTCGCTCAACCCAGCGCTCGGTGCGCGTGACGATCGTGAAGCCCGAGCTGGTGTCTTCGCAGGGACAGGCTCGGCGGCACGGAGGCCCGGGTCCTGAGCGGCGGGCAGGGCAGGCGGAGGGCCCGGCGGACGAGGGTGGACATGTGCCATCTGCGTCCGGGCCACCTGCCCCTCAGCCTTGGCCAGCGCTCAGTCCCGTCCGTCGGCCTGGGCCTGGATGGAGGGGTTATTGCCGAACAAGGGCCTGGGGCACAGAAGATGACGCGATGGAACGCTGGCTTTGAAACAAAGAAAGAGGCCCTTATTTCGAGGTCACCAGGCGAGGGGACAGGAGGCCGGACTTAGCCTTGTCTTCCGGATCCAGGGTTCTGGCGAGATTCGATGTGTTTCAGCACCGGGTCTTCCTGGACAGCGCCCTGCACTTGGGCAAGGGTGTGGCTTCAGGTTCTGGTCCCGCCCTCGCCCTGCCCTGCCCTGCCCTGCCGTTCTGTGCGGGGAATGGCGAAGCGTTCACAGGGTCCCTCCAGTGCTTTGGGTCTGGGGCTGGGTCTCGTTAGAAGCGGGACTGGACCAGTCTGAGCCGGTTCCGCAGCTAGCAAGGCGTTCGGGGCTGCTGCTTTGGCATGAGGCCGCGCCTTGGACGTGAGGGCCGGGCCTGGCACCTGCCAGGGTACTGGCCAGTTTCCTAAGGAGACTCACGCTCTGCACGGTCCGGGTATCCGGAGATGCCCCCGTTCTGCGGAAAGGCAGATACCCCGGCATCCTGAGCCTCCGCTGTGCAGGCAGGAGCGGGCTGGTGTGAAGAACACCATCACCTGCAGGTTGTACCAATGAACCCCGAGACAGGAACGTGCCACACGGTCCCCGGGACATCCGGTTTCCTCGCAGGGTGTGTCTGCCGGGCTCACCACTCCACAAGGCTGAATCCTGTGCTGAGCCGGTCACGAGGGCCTCGCAGCCGAACCCACCCTCGGGCGGCACTGCCCAAGCACGGTAGACGCCTGCCAGGCAGGGCTGCGGCTCAGCTGAGCTCTCCGGCACCCCTCTGCCGGCAGAGGGAGCGTGTCTTCCTGTCACGGCGGCCGGGCGCCTGTCCAACCCGCCCCACGGAGGGCGAGCTGCTCAGCCGGATCCGAGGTAGAGAGAGGGAAGCAGACCCAAGGTTGTCCCCGAAGGGTGTTGTTGTGCATGCCGACGGAAGCTTCTGACCATATAGCGTGGTTCTGGGCCCGACTCAGGCCAGGTCCCCTTCGCCTTGCCCTGCCGAGCCCTTGATTTGCTCTTGGTGAGGTGGGGGCGTGCAGGAGAGGGTCAGAGAAGAGAGACGCCTGTCCCTCGTGAATGAAGGGAGCCGCGGCCACAGGCTCAGTGCGGGGCCCAGGGGCCAGGGAGCACAGGGGCTGGCCTGGGGTGGAGGGGCCGAGGTTTCTGCCGTTCGAGGCTGGATGGATCATGCCTCCAACTCTTGTGGAAGGAGACAGGGCGGAAGGCCTCAAGGGTCTTGGAGCCCCGCCCTGGGGCCTGTGTTTCAGGGGCTCCGCCGGACCCCGAGTGGGGGGCTGTGGGGATGACGTCCGGAAGTCATAATGAGGGCCTCAGTGGGTTTGTGCGGCTGCCTCCGCGGCCCTTTCAGAGTGGTCCCGCCAGATGCCGGGCTGGTCGGTGCTGGCGCCCCTGGGTCCACTGAGGGCAGGGACTCGGGTCCCAGTGTGGGGGTCCCCCGCCCCCACAGAAGCAGGCCCGGGCTCTGGTTCGGTGTGGTGGTCAGTCCCAGGGGCCCTGGACAGCAGCTCAGTCCTGGCCCTGAGCTGTGTGTTTTCGGTGGGAACCGGTGAGAAGGGCCCGTTTCTGGAAGGCGGGTGTTGGCGTTCAACGTGGTTCCGCAGGTGCTCCGCACACCTGCTGTCATTTAGCCCCAGACACTGGGTTGCCGGGCCCCAGGTGCGGCAAGGGGGCAGCCAGGTGGGGGGCCCAGCAGGTCCCGGAACGCAGGAGGAGAGGCCCACTCAGGGTCTTGGCTTCTCCCCAGCTGCTGGCTGCCCTGAGCCTCTGTCCTGCTGCCCAGCAGCAGGCACCAGCCACAGGGAGGGGACGCCGCGGGCGGGCAGGGCCCTGCTTTGTCTGGCAGCTCTGGGGATGGGGCTGTGGCTGCCCCACTTGGGGGAAATGGGAAGGTTGGGTGTGTCCCAGGCCGCCAGCCTGGAGTCTGACTTTCGTCTCCAGGACGTGTGGATGGTGTTCCTTCTAGATTGTTCTGTCTGTCTGCAGAGTGCTGGACCCTCCCTCTCCCAGGTCCTGTCTGGTCCGCTCCGTCCCCACGCGGAGCCTAACTGGAGTTTGCTTTTCTGTGTAGGTTTGGGAAGAGGACTCGAATGTTTGCAGGAGGCTCAGGCCAGTTTCTCCCAGGCCCCAGGTTTTGGGGGGAAGTGGTGCAACGCTTCTGGGGGCCAGTCCCTCAGAAGTGGGGGTGGTGGCGGGAGGGCCCGGTGAGCACTGTGTGCAGGCTGGCGTCTGCTTCCTGTGGGCAGGGCCCTCGGGGGCCAGGTCAACGTGGGGGCTCCTGGAGTTGAGAAGCTTGTTCACTGAGACACCAGCCTCGAGGAGGGGGAGGAGGGGGAGGAGGAGAGGGGAGGGGACAGGGTGGCTTCCCCAGTCAGCCCTTCCTGCAGGCGGACAGGCCTGGCCAGGGCGCGGGGCTGGGAGCTGGCCGTGGTCCTGAGCTGAGAGCGGCCGTGACCTCGTGCGGAAGGAAGTAGTGGGGGACCCAGGCCCTGGGCCGACGGCGCCGCGCCATCTGAGCGAGGGGCGCTGCAGCTTCTCAGACCCTCGGTTACAATTTGCTACCTCTCCTGGTCACAAAGATGACGACGGCCACCGTAGGACATCGGGGAGCTGCTGGAAAACGCCAGGAAGACCCTGGGTCTGGTCTGAGCTGTTTCCAAGGGCCTGGGCTGTCCCTGCGTTTCCGAAAAGCGCAGAACTCTGACCCTAATCCTCTCCTGTGTTAACGGCCGGTGGTGACCGTCTCATCACGCACTTCCAAAGGGAGGCATGTCCTGGTGCCTCCCAGGGCAGGGGACAAGGTGGCTCTGTCCTCAATGCCCCTTCAACCTGGGGAGCAGAGGGCAGTGCTGCCCCCTGGGGACCCCTCCCCACCCTTGATCCCGCATGGTGCTTCCATGTGCTGAGGCCAAGGGCCCAGCAGGGTGGGGCTGGGGGATGCCCCAGGGTCAGGAGTCAGTTGAGGGGCCCTCTACTCAGGTCAGCTCCTAGGACAGGGCAGGGCTCTTGCAGGACCCCAGAGGTGCCTTGTGTGTGTGTGTGGGGGGGGGTGTGGCAGGGAAGCTCAGGACGGGCAGGCCCAGGACACAGGCCAGCACTGGGCCCCCAGAGTCATCCAGGGCTGGTTGGGGTGGGGGGGCCTGAGACTGACAGAGACAGAGCTCAGTGCCCGAGGTAGAAGGAGACACTTCTGGGAGGGAGCCTGCCGGTCGGACCCCCCTCCCTGTGGCCACACATTAGTTTCCCGGGCAGGCATCCTCCACCTGGGGGTGGGGGAGGGGCCCTGTGTGGGGGAGTCTGGAGGGAGCCACATGTGAGGATTTTGTCTCTCCCACCCAAGCCAGTTCTGTCACGGGGGAAACTGAGGCACGGGAGGGGGAGGGCATTGCCCGGGGCACATCAGGGGTTTCCCCGCCGTCTCAGGCCTGACCCTGTGGCTTTGTCTCGTTGCTTTTCTCTCCTTTCCCTCCTTTCTCGTCAATTGCAGCGGAATTCGCAGGACATACGGTTAATCATTTTTCAGTGAATGGTTCAGGGATGGTTCGTCTGTTCCCTAGATTCACAACTTGCCGGTCGCCCCGTGAAACCCAAGCCTCTCAGCCCCCGTGTCCCTCCCCCGGCCCCTGGGGGCAGATCGCTGCCCCGGGAGGTTTGTGCAGCTGGAGTCCCACCCACCATGGGGTTCATCAGATGGAGGACACCCTGCCACACCAGTGGCCTGTCACCTGTCCGTTCCCACCTTTGCCGTGACGTCCGCATCCCAATGTCCACATGGACACACGTCGCCGCTCCTCAGGAGTGGGGCCTTTCTAGCAAATGACATTCCCCCCACCCCCATGTGGGCTCCCTGGGCTGTGCAGGGCCCCTCCCAGACCGCACACACGGCCCTCAGAAGCCCTTTGGTCCCCTGCAGCACCCAGGTTGTCTGCTGGGGGCCCCCACCCAGCGGTGCTTGGAGGCAGCACCCCATCGGGCCTTTGCTCTCAGGCTGGAGCTCACCTTGCAGGCTCCGCCGCCACTTAGCCACCCCTGTGGGCGGGTTCCACTTGGGGAGCCCAGTGAGCAGGACAGGCGAGGAGGGTAGGGGACCCCAGCTAGCAGGGGCAGGACCCCTCTCCAGAGAGTACAGGGGAAGGAATTGGTGGCCGGGCAGCCTCTCAGAGGTGATGATTTGAGAACAGAACCTTGGGGACACGCGGAGGCAGCCGTGTGGCGGCTGTGGGCTCGGAAGAGAATTCCAGGCAGAACGAGGGGCGTGTGCAAAGTCAGCGGGGCAGAGACACTGCCCGGTGGTGAGGCTGAGGGACAGGCGGGAGGGGCCGCAGTGGCTGCGGTGGGGGCGTGGTGAGCCGGGATGCAGTCAGCGTGTCCTGGATGCATGAGCTGAGACGCAGTCTTGGGAGGGACAGGGGCATCCAGGAGGACCCCTGGGTGGGTTCGTTGTCTAGGAGAAGGGTGGAGGCCCAGGGCAGGGATGGGGTGGCTGCTGCCTGGTGTTGGGGGGGGGCTGACACCGGGTGAGCGTTTGTCCATGTGCGGACAGGTGGCTGAGGGGGTGCAGCTGCCCCCTCTGGGGGCCGCCTGGGAGGGACCTGGGAAGCTGTGTGCCGAGGCCACTGGCCTCCTGCCAGGGCCCTGGCGTTTTCCAGGCCTGGCGGGGACAGCGCCCCACCCAGCCTGCAGATCCCGGAGCACCCCCAGATCTCTGGGGCTTCTTGGGGGTGCCTGCTCTTTCTGGGGCAGCTAGGACCCCAACCTCGACAGCCCGGTGTCCTGTGGCTGAGCCTTGGGAGGGACGCTGGCCACCCTGAGGTCACTGGCCCCTGAGAGCCCCTTGCTGCCCTGGTGTTGGGTGGGAGAGGCCTTGAATGCCCAGCCAGGACGGGCCCCTGAGGGTCTGGCGCCCCCTGAGTTGTGGCCTGTCGGGCCTGAGGCATCTCTTGAGCTCTTGTGTGTAGGGGCAGGGTGCTGGGTGCTGGCCTGTACCCCTCCCCACACCCTTAGGCTCAGGTGGGAGCTACCAGAACCTCCCATCCTCAGATTAGCCGGCTCAGCTGGGTGCTGGGGGCCTAGGTGGACTGGAGGGCTGTGCCTTGGTGAGCCCCGGTCCCTGAGAGAGGGGTCTGCGTGCGCAGCAACCTCTGGAACGCGGCCTCCAGCCCCCTCCCACGCTGGTGGGCTGGCGAAGTCATTTTTCACGTCTGGTTTGCGCCTGCAGCAGCCGTCGGCAGCTGGTCTGCCTGTCACTCCGCTGATCGGAAGTGCCATCAGGACCTGAAGGCAGAGCAGTTTATTAGGGGACGAAATTAGATTCCAGGCGGAGAGCTCCCCGCAGCCCTCGCGCTGGCCGGCCGAGGTGGGTGGGGTTCCCCAGGGAGCCCAGCTGCCACCGGTCTGCAGGGCACCAGGCTTGGCCTCCTGCGGCCTCTGTGCCTGGGCCCTGGGAGGGGGCTGGGCCAACCCTGCAGCCCGCCAGGGTCTGAGGGGGCTGGAGGGCCACGGGGCTGCTTCCTAGCCTCTGTTGTTTTCCCTTAGCTGTGGGGGGCTTGATTGGGACCCCTCCCCAGCCACCTCCTGGTGCTGCCTGAGAGAGGCCCCAGGATATGATTCCCCTTCTTCCCACCCTGAGCTCATTTGTCATCTGTGCCTTTACGATGAAATGGACACCCCCCGTCACCCCCCGAGTCAGTCTTTGGTGGGGGCAGGGAGTCTGGGCTGGGGGTCCTCGGAGCGGGGGCTGCACCCTGCTGCACGGAGGCACCCGCCCTGGTGCCCCTCCCCCGGCCCCTGGTGGAGGGGACCAGGAAGGCGGTGGCCTGGGCTTTGTCACGTTTTCCCCCAAAAGAGGTATTTCCTGCATTTGGGTGGGAGGAGGGGGGAGGGGAGACAGAAGCAGGGCCCCCCCCCGCAAACACGCACCCACACCTGCAGCACCTGTGCACCCCGGGGCCTGCAGGTGCGGCTGGGGCTGACCACCCCAGGGCTGCCGCCGCCTCCTGCCACCTGGGCCCTCCCCGCATCTGCCGCCCAGCCCTCAGGACCCTGCCCTGAGCCCTCCTCTTTCTAGAGAGGGACCCACCACTGCCGCCGCCCTGCACCCCGAAGCCCCGACGTCTGGCTGAGAGGCGTGTCCTGTGCAGTGGGCCCTGTAGCGCCGGGCGGCCTCCCTCCTGGCGGCTCGTGGCTGGGGCGCTCTGGCAGATAGCGGGCCTGGGTGTGCGTCCGAAGCTCTCGAGCTGGGGGTCCCTTTCCCCACCGCCCAGGTGAGCGCTGGCCGTCCGAGGTGACTTCCCACGCCGGCTGCCCTTCCTGCTGCCCATCTTGGCCCCTGGAATCGGGACCAGCTGCTTGAGATGCTGTTTCCTTGGCAACCGCTGCCAGCGCCGGGTCTCCACTTTGAATTCATTATCATAATTAGCCTCTGGCTGCGGGGAAACCACCTTCCCCGTCTGCTTCCCATCTTTTCTACCCCCCGACCCCCGCAGCCTGGACTGTTCCTGGCTGGGGGCTGGCGACGACCCCAGGGCTCCCACCTGCCCATCTCTCCCCCTCTCTCTCCTCTCTCGGAGGAAGAGGCCCAGGTCCTCTGGAGCCTCCTTTGTCCTCTGGGGCCTGAGGGGGTCAGCGCTCTGGGCCCACAGGGCCGCCTCCGCGGAGCCACCTGGGTGGAGGGGACCAGGAAGGCGGTGGCACCGGGCAGGGCGGGGACAGGAGCTGGAATGGAGGTGGGTGGGAGCCAGCTCTCTGCACGCAGGATGCTGGGGCGGGAAAGCTCTGTGGGAAAACAGGTGGGATCACCTGCCAAGCTCCCGTCTCTGGGCGCCTGCGGGGGTCTAGACCTGCCCGGGGTGACCCCTCGGTGGATGTCACCCCCATCATCCTGCTGGAGGGTGGGGCCTCGTGTCTGAGGTCCGTCTCCCCAGGGCTGGACCTCCGTGAAGTGTCCCCTGTCCCTGAGGATGCTGTCCCCGGAGACCAGGAGGCCAGAGGCCTCAGTTTCCCCAACTCTAGTTCCCCATCGGGGGGGCCAAGACGCTGCTGCATGCTGGGTGGGGCGGTGGCTGCTCACCAAGGTGCTGGCCACCGGAAGAGGCCTGGAAAGCTGTGTCTCTGCTGTTCGGCCGCTTGGAGGAGTGGGGGGAGGCCTCACAGTCTGGGGGTTCCTGTCCCGAGCTGCCGGGGCCCTGTCCTGGACCCGAAAGTTTAGCCTGTGGGGATCTGCCGTCTTTGCTCTGGGGATGTGACAGGAGACACACGCAGCCCCCCGCCTACCCTCCTCCTCCTCCTCCTCCTCCTCGGGTGTGGGTGTTCAGAGCCTCCTTCCTGAGTCGGTGAGATGCCTCCCCCACCGGGTGCCATCTGTGACCGTCTGTTCCGAAACTTCAAAAACAAGCCTGGAGCTGCTGCTGGCACTTACAGGGTGGGCCGTTGTGGGGGGGGAGGGGCAGCAGGCTTGTCTATCCCCTGTGTCCAGGTCACTGCCCACTGGGATGGGCTGCACAGCATGACTGGGCCACCCTGGAATGTTCTGGAAGGCCCTCAGGCAGCAGGGCTGAGAGAGTCTGGTCACCTTGGGACTTTGAGTGCCCCTTGCGGGCGTCACAGAGTCAGGCAGCTGCTGCCCCGTTTTCCAGTCGTGTCCTGAGGTGTCGCCCCCCCACTTGCTCTCCCCTCTGCCAGGAGCTCCTCACCCTTCTGCACTCTTGGCCCCGCCAGCTCCACCCTGCCCTGCAGGAGCATCCTCATGGACACCTCCTCAGGGAAGCCCACCAGGTTTCGTGTCTCCCCTGGCTCCCCACCTCACGGCGCTGAGCCGGGCCTGGCCCACGTGCCCCTTCTGCAATGGGTGTTGCCTTCTGTGTCCCCCACACCCAGCCCTGGGTCCCAACCTGGAGTCTCCCACCTCCCACCCGTGGCGGATCCACTCTGGGCACGGGTGCTCCTTCCCCACGGCCAGGTCAGGAGAAAACACCCCCAGGCAGACAGACAGTTATGACTCTAAAGGCACATGAAATATCTGGACATTTTTCCAGGGCTCAGTTAATTGAATAAATTGGCTAACGAGCGAAGGAAATTAATTGCGGTTTTGAAACGCGGCTGTCTCTCTGCGGCGTTTCGTCTGTGTCAGCAGAGGCTGTCTGTGCCTGTCCCCTCTGTCAGCGCCTCTGCTGTGTCGTGGTCCCTGGAGGGTGATCAGCCCCGAGGCAGGAGAGGGGGAGGGCTGCGTCTCTGGGCCACACTGTGGAGGGCAGGAGGCAGGGCCTCCGGAGGCTCCTGGGTGCTGAGCGTGCATGATGCATGATGAAACCCGGGCTTGGGTACGGGGAGGAAGGCCGAGTGGGCATTGCGGAGGGTCAGGGTGGACTGGGCAGCATTGGCCCCGGAGGCACTCAGCCCCTCCCCCACTAGGGGGCTGAGCTGGGGCTGGGGCGAGGGGTGTCACGTAGGAGGGGCATGGTGTGGGCTCTTGTCCCGCGTCCCCTCATTGTGTGCATTGGGGCCAGGTCCTCGGCAACAGGGGCTCTGCGCCCTGTTGGCTCTGGTGGGCGCTTCGGATGGGGCCTTGGCCTCCGAGCTGCCCGCACAGTGGTTCCTGGTGCCCGATGGCCAGGGACTGACAGGGCGGCCAGAGACGCAGGTCCGTGGATGGCAACCCCCGCCCCCCGCCCGACCATGGAACCCAGGTCACACAGGATGGGAACCAGAAACACATGGACCCAGGCAAGGGCTCCGGGGTGGCTGCGTGTGAAGGTCAGCATTAGCAAGGAGACAGAAAGTGTTTGCCTCGGAGCCTGGAGAGGGGACGTGGTGAAGGAGGAACAGCGAGCATGGGGTTCGTGGGCCCTGCCTTCGCCGCTGCAGGGCAGGTCGGGTCTTGCCTCCAGCCCAGGAGGCCAGGCCTGTTCCCTTTAACGCTGAGTCCGGGTTGTCCTCAGAGCCCGCGGCTGTCAGGGCCGACCGGGACAGATGGGGGGTGGGCAGAGTGTGGGGTGTCCGCTCTGCTGCCCCACCCCTGGCCTCGGCCGCTGACTGCACCTCTCCGGTCCCAGGTTCCTCCTGGTCTTCTCCTGCCTCGTGCTGTCCGTGTTCTCCACCATCAAAGAGTACGAGAAGAGCTCGGAGGGCGCGCTCTACATCCTGGTGAGCGCGGGCGGGCGGGCGCAGCCTCTGGTTACCGGTCCCCCGCCCTTCCCCCAACACCCGGCTGTGCCGCAGCCTGAGCCACACTCCGCACCTGAAGCCCCGCCCCCCTGCCCCTCCTCCCGTCCTCCCTGATCCTCAGGGCCCCAGTTGCCCTCCACCACGGAGACCCAGGGTGTTCCCTGGCAGACACGGGTGGGGCGGGGTTTGAGATGCTCACAGCAACCCCCCGGGGCAGGGGCGGGTGCCATGGTGACCACAGTGTAATCTCTGTGTTGCTGTTGGGGACGGAGGGGCCTCCCGGGTCCAGAATGCACGTCTGGGGAGCCCTCGTCCCGGGCTTAGGGGAGGGCCCAGCGGAGCCAGGCCACGCCCCCGCGGCCCTGGCCTGGCGGTGGCTCAGCTGCGCCCCCTGCAGGAGATCGTGACCATCGTGGTGTTCGGAGTGGAGTACTTCGTGCGCATCTGGGCCGCAGGCTGCTGCTGCCGGTACCGCGGCTGGAGGGGGAGGCTCAAGTTCGCCCGGAAGCCGTTCTGTGTGATCGGTGAGCCCGCGTAGGGGTGCAGGGCGTACAGGGGAACTGGAGGGAGCGGGGAGGCCGGGCGAGACCGTGGGATGCTTCGCCCACGTGGCCGCAGAGCGCGTGGTTCGTCCCGCCAGAGAAGCAGAGGGGCGCAGGGCGGCTGCGCCCAGGGCAGGGCTGGGAGGACACCAGCCACCGTCCCCATGCCAGGCACTCTGCCTGTGCATCCGTCCACCTATCCACCCTCCCGGAACCCCGGCGGGGCAGCCCCCCAGCCCGCAGCCTCCTCGAGCCCCCGTCTCCGCAGACATCATGGTGCTCATCGCGTCCATCGCCGTGCTGGCCGCCGGCTCCCAGGGCAACGTCTTCGCCACGTCCGCGCTCCGCAGCCTGCGCTTCCTGCAGATCCTCAGGATGATCCGCATGGACCGGCGCGGCGGCACCTGGAAGCTGCTAGGCTCCGTGGTCTATGCCCACAGCAAGGTGAGCCGGCCCCTGTGGAAGGGCTTAGGAGGTCCCTTCACCCCTCCGCCCCGGCTGGCTCCTCAGCAGCCAGGTGGGAGCGCCCCATCGATGCCCCGGCCACGCCCCCTCTCAAGCCCCTCCCCACATACAGAGAGCCATCCGGAGGCCCAGACTCTGCCCCGCCTGGTTGTGCCGCCCGCTCCTGGGTGGGCCCACAGGGCCCCTGCACACTGTCCCTCCGGTCTGAGCCCTGAGCAGGGGCTCAGTCGGAAGGACCGAGGGTGTTGGTCCCCCAAGGTGCTGAGGTACTAGACCTGCCAGGGGCAGCAGGCAGTCCGGGCGTGTCCGCCAAGCTCAGTGAGGTTGAGGTTGGGTCTCAGGTTCCAACGTTCTCTGGCCTGATGGCCTGTCAGCTGCTTTGGGACTTGCAAATCTGGGAGGATGTACGTGCTGGGCTGTCCTCAGCTGCTGTCCTCCCAGGTGTGAGGTGCACAGGTGCGGGGACACCCAGGGAAACCAGCCACCCCCGCCACCTGCTGTGAGCTTGGGGCCATGTGGCCGGGCAGCTGCCAGCTCTGGAGGCACAGAGCCTCCCCGGGGGCGGGCGGGCGGGCTGGGCTGGACGCTGGCCCGGCGCTCTGACGCGGCCGACTCTCCAGGAGCTGGTCACCGCCTGGTACATCGGCTTCCTGTGCCTCATCCTGGCGTCGTTTCTGGTGTACCTGGCGGAGAAGGGTGAGAACGACCACTTCGACACCTACGCCGACGCGCTCTGGTGGGGCCTGGTGAGTCCCAGCCGGGGCTCCTTGTCCTTGACGGAGGCGCGATCACTGGGCACGTCCTTCCTCAGGGACCCTCGTCTGCACCCCGTGTGCCCCTGACCCCCGGGGCCTGGACTGGAGACGGCTGGGCTCTCTCTGGCCAGGCACATCTCTCTGGGACCACCTGCTGGCCACTCGGGGCCATGGTGCCCAGGCTGGTGTGTGGGTGGGGAAGGGCCCCGCCCGGGCGGGGGGGGGGGCTGCGTGGCCAGTGTCATCATCTTCCTCCCTCCCTCCCTTGTGGCCTACCTGTGTGTGACCCCTGCTGGAGGGGTGGACCAGCAGTCCTGCCTGTCACATTGAGGGACAGAAATGTTTGTAAAAGGGAAACAGCCCTCTGGGTCCCTGGGCCCCTGTTCACAGCCCCTTCATCTCTCCTGGCTGGAGCCTACAAGTCACCCCCTAAGGCAGCCCACGGCCCCCCCCCCGTCTCCCCGCCCCCGTCCCCTCCCCACTTGTTTTCCTCTAAGCATGTCCCCTCTCAGGCTCTTCCTGTGCCTCCGGGCTGCTGGCCACAGCCTCGGTCCTTTGCCCAGTGTGACCGCTGCCTCTTGGGCTTTCCTGACTGTGACACGGGGGCAGAACCTTCAGATGCTTCCCCCCCTGCCTGACTTGTGTGTTGGGGAAAGAGGGGGCATGTGGGGAGTTTCAGTGTGTTCGTTGCGGGGTCGAAGGTCGGCTGCGGCTGTGCCTGGCCTCACTGGGACCCGCGGGGGGCGGTGTGGCATTGGTGTCCCTGCCACTGCCCAGGGTCCAGCCTGCCCTGTGGGGGGTGCCGAGCCCTTGCCTTCTGCCCCCTGGGGCTGAGGAGGAGAGTCCGGTGCAGGGCCACCGGCCCCTGTGTGGCCACTGCCCGGCCTGGGCATGACCATGCTCACTGTTTTGCAGATCACGCTGACAACCATCGGCTACGGGGACAAGTACCCCCAGACCTGGAACGGGAGGCTCCTGGCAGCCACGTTTACCCTCATCGGCGTCTCCTTCTTCGCTCTTCCTGCTGTGAGTCCTGCTCCCTTTCTGCCTTGGGTGGGGGTGGGGTCTTGGGCTCCCAGGTGACCCCTAGGGGAACGTGGGTGCACAGCTTGCTGGGCGCTGGAGGTGCAGCCCTAAGGCAAGGGGCACCTTTCCTAGGATCCCCAGTAGGGCTGCCCTGGCCGGGAGCTGGTGGCTTCCACACCACACCATCAGAGGGCTCTGAGAGTCCCCAGGCTGTGGCCTCTGACCCTGCATGTCTTGGTCAACGTCAGCTCCTCCCAGTTGGGCGGGGCTGGCCAGCAGGGCCCTTGTGAGCAGGATCAGGGCTGCACCATGACCCGTTCCCTTGTCAGGTCTCCAGGGGCCGAGGGCCAGTCTCCTGCAGAGGGACCAGGGTTCCTCCTCCGCCCAGGGCCGGCCAGCCGGCTGGGCCGAGGGAAGCTGGCAAGCAGCAGGCAGCCTCGGGGAGGCTGCTGTCCTAAGCGGCCCTTGGCCGAGGGCCTGGCTGGCGCTTGCTGCAGCATGGACAGATCAGGGAAGGGCTGCACTCAGCTTGGGCCCCGCCATGCTCCAAACTGGCATGTCCTTTACCCCAAGGCCAAATGTTCCCCCCCAACCTGGAGTCCAGGTGATCACGGCTGAGGAGGCAAGGGCGGGGCGCTGTCTGACCCTGGTGACTTGCAGGGCATTTTGGGGTCTGGCTTTGCCCTGAAAGTCCAGGAGCAGCACCGGCAGAAGCACTTTGAGAAGAGGCGGAACCCGGCCGCCGGCCTGATCCAGGTGAGTCCAGGTGGCCCCCCATCAGGACCCGCGGAGCCCCTGACCTGGTCCTGCCGTGCGCAGGGGCAAAGCCCTGCTTGCGTCTCCGCTGTCTGTGGACAGGCCCTGGTCGCTCTGCTGGAACGTGTGGGCCTGGGAAGTCTGGTCTGTGTGCTGAGGAGCGGGTGGGTAGTCTGCGGCCGCATGGCAGCGTGGCAATGGTGCTGTGCCGGCTGCTGTCCCGTGTGGGCCCCGGCCAGGCCGTCACTGCTGCCACACAGGTGCCTTTCACGGCACCCTGGTAGGCAGAGGCGTTCTCACGCCTGTGATGCATGTGGGGGTGGGGCTGAGACCCCCACTCGGGTGGCCTGGAGGTGCTTGTGCCCCGTCGGCGCTCCCGGCTCACACAGCTGGCCCTGCCGCCGGGACGTGGCAGCCGCTCCGTGTCCTGAGTGTCCTGCCTTTGCATCACTCAGCTGGACCTCACAGGGCCGGAGCAGCCTCCCAGGCAGCATCTGTCGGATGCACAGGCAGGTGGGCTGGCTGCAGCCACTGGGGCCGTGGACCTTGGTCGGGACCAGCAACAGACAGGCTGAGACACCTGGAAGGAACAGGTCCGGGGAGGAGACACGGGGAAATCAGGGCTCTGGAAAGACTCCCACATACGGGGGGACCTCGAAGGCCACAGCTGGGTGCGGGGTCGGAGGTGACTGGAGAAGACCCTAAGCCTTCCCCTCAGGCTGACCTTTGGGCTTTGTGCAAGCAGGAAGTGCAGGGGAGTGCAGGGGTGTACGCGGTCTTGCCAAGGGCTGGGACTGTCCAGAGCGGGGCCACCATGCGGGAACGACTGGGTCTCTGGTTTCTCGGGTGTAAGGAAACCTGTCGCATCGCCGGCTGAGCGCTGAGCTAACGGAACAGAAGCTGGAGTGACCCCACGTGACAAGGAATACCGTGTATGGGGGGGTCGTCCAGAAAAACCAATAGACGCACCCCTGGGGAGGGGGCGGAGCCTGGCCCCCAGAGGCTCCACATCGCACTTTCAAAACATCCAGTTTTCAACCAGAATGTGAGGCAGAAGGAGGGGAGAGGGAGAGCAAGGGACACAGAGAGTATGTGCAGAAATTAGGCTGAACACTTGCCAAGTTTGGTGAAAGTCACGAATCTCCAAACCCGGGAAGTTCAGGGAACTCCAAGGAGTGAAAACAGACCCTCACCAAGACACTTCGGGGTCAGACGGCTAAAACCCGAGGGCAGATCGAGAGCCCTGGAGGCCACGGGGCAGGTGACGCTTCAGGGACGAGGACCCTCAGTAAGATGATTAACTAGGGAAGCCGTGGGGGCGGGGGGTGGGCGTGGAGTGATACATTTGAAGTCCTGAAAACTCCTGTCAAAGAAGAATTCCATTCCTGGAAAAGCCGCCCTTCAGCAGTGGAGGAGAAATGAAGACGTCCCCACGCCATCAAACGCTGAGGGGGCTCGTCACTGGCAGACCCGCCTGCGCCCGACACCGGAGGGCACCCCCCGGACCGGAGGGGAGGGCGCAGGCAGCGACTTCAGCCTCGCGAGCACTGGCGGAGGCGCCACAGGGGTCAACGCGGACGCCGGTGGTTGTGTGGTTTTGGTTGGAAATCCGGTTTCCCCCGTGTGGTTTCAAAGGCAAAAGCATAAAGCAACAGACACGAATCTACATTTCTGGGCACGCGGCGCGTGAAGATGCCGCTCGAGACAGTGACAGAAGCGGGGGCCCCACGGGAGCGGGGGGCGGTACCCGGCGGACGCTGCCTTGCTCTGGATTCAGGCTAGACTCCCCCATGTTTGTGGTGTCCATCCCGAACCCCAGGGTAACCATGAACGTACACGGAGGAGCTAAAACTGTAAAAGTCTTAGAAGAGAGCGAGCGCAGTGTGAGTCCCCGAGACCTTGGCTTCTTAGAAGTGACACCAGAGCCGCAAGCAGCGAAACGTACAGATACGTAGAGAACTTCATCACCGTGAACCACTCTGCTGCATGAAGGGGTGCGGCGGAGTGAAGAGGGGCCACGGGACGGGGAAGGGCATTTGCAAACCAGGTGCCCGAGAAGCCTCTGGGGTCCGCAATGTCTAAAGGACTCTCACCGCCCACTCGGGAATGGGCAGAGGGCTCCCGCAGACACCCATCTCCCCAGAGGCGTGCAGGGACTGGCCAGCCGAGAAACGGCTTCGGCACCGTCCGTGTCTGGGGGAATGCAAACCCAAACCGCAGGGAGCCGCCAGCTCTCCACGGGGGATGAGGTGGAAGGTGGAGGGAGGGAGCCCCCCACACGGCCGGGGTGGGGGGCGGTAGGTGAGCTGGTACTGCCGCCCCGGGGAAGTCTGGGGTCCCTGAGAAACCCAACCATCCTGCGACCCAGCAACCCGCTTTTAAGCGTGTGCCTCAAAGCGCCGAAAATGGGCGTCCTCACCAATGTTTGCAGTGGCCGCACTCACCACAGCCGGAGGGGGGACCCCCGCGTGTCCGTCAGTGGAGGGCGCGGGGGACAGAGTGGCGTTGTCATCACAGGGACGAGTGTTCAGCTTTAAAAAGAACAAGGCACCTGGATGGGCCTTGAGAACCGCTGCGCGAAGAAGCCGGCACCAGAGGCCACACGTCATGAGTCCCTCGGAAGGAAACCCCGGGGGGCTGTGCAGACTCGGGGGGGGACCCTGGGGGTGACTGCTGATGGGGGCGGGGTGGTTCGTGCTCGGGTGACGGGAGTGCGGGGCCCGGCGGTGCTGAGAGCCCCACAGCAACGGGAACGTGCAAGCTGCCGCCGGGTGGCGTGGGAATGTCGGCAATTTCGCCGCGTGTATGGACGTTGGGGACAGAGGCCCAGGCCAGGTCGAGGAAGGTCTCACCAGCAGACCTGGACCCCGCGTGGCGCTGAGTGTGCCTCCCCCGCTGCCTGCGGCCACCACGCCTGGAGGACGGGGGCCTGCGCGCCCTGTCCCCTCGCGGCTCAGGCCGCGCGGGCTGGCCGGTCCCCTCGGGACTGGGGAGGCAGGAAGCCCTGCCCCACGGCCAGCCCCCACCAGCCAGGTGGCA
The DNA here is from genome assembly GCA_004027475.1 of Anoura caudifer. NCBI lineage: Eukaryota > Metazoa > Chordata > Mammalia > Chiroptera > Phyllostomidae > Anoura > Anoura caudifer. The sequence goes on from PVKU01002130.1 coordinate 93,301, forward strand.
GCCGTGCGGGCCCATCTGCCGAGGGGGCCGGGGCGGGGGGGGGGCAGGCGGGAGGGCCCTGCCTGGTTGCCCCGGCCCGTGGCCGTGGCCGTGGCCGTGGCCGACCCGCCGTGTCTCCCCCGCAGTCCGCCTGGAGGTTCTACGCCACCAACCTGTCGCGCACCGACCTGCACTCCACCTGGCAGTACTACGAGCGCACGGTCACCGTGCCCATGTACAGGTACCACCGCGCCGCGCCGGCGCCGCCATGCCGCCCCGGTGGCCGTCAGTCTCCCCGCATCTGCTCGGGAACCCCGGTTTTGGTTGTCCATCCTTTTCATGGATTTCTGTTCCTTTTTTTTTTTTTTCCCCTTTAAAACGTAATTCTTTTCAAAACGGGGCTCCGCGTGTGTTTTATTTCACCGTTGATTTTGCTTCGTGTCATGACCCCGCGGCTTGTGTTCTCGCCTCCACCCCCTCGCCCTCCCCGCCGCTTAACCTCCTCCTCCTCCTCCTCCTCCTCCTCGCCCGAGCTCGGGTGCGTGCCCGGCCGCGGGGACCGACCGTTGGGGCGGCCGCAGGCTTTAGAGGACCAGGGTCTCCGCCAGGAAAGGGGGCGGCCCCAGACCGCAGCGAAGCTTTAGGACCAGGAGCCCCGCATGCCCTGGGGTTCCCGGCAGCGGCCTCGGGTGTGGGTGGGCGAGGGGGGTGGGGAGCCCAGTCCGGGTGTGGTTGGCGGAGGCGCCCCCAGGCCGTGAGGCCACGTGGTCAGCAGGCAGAGCACTCGCCAGGCGAGAGCAGCTGGCAGCCCGGACGGGAGCAGCCGCCCTGGGATTGCCTGCGCCCAGCTCTGGCTTAGACAGAGGTCTGAGGCGACTGGTCTGGTGGCCGCCCGGTGTCCGCTTGGGCCTGGTGCCCCCGGTGGATGGGTGCCGCCCTGCCCTCCGCCCGAGCCTGTCCCAGGCGTCCCCACCCTGGAAGCCCTCACCTGCTGAGGGCCCTCAAGTCAGGGCTGGCCTGGCACCCAGAGGTGGTCCCCACCTGCCATTGGCCTCAGTGGGCGCTGGTCGCCCGGGCAGAGGGTGCCGCCCCCCACCCCGCGTCCGTGGGGGACGCTCTGCCACCCACGGGACGCCACGGCCTCGCGCCCCCGGCCTCCCGGCCGAGGGGGGGCCCACGCGCTAACCTTCTCTGTTCTGTTGTTTCCCCCGCTCTCCTCCACCCTTCCTTCCTTTTCTTTTCTTATCCCGTTGTTTTTTTTTTTTTTTGTTTTTGTTTTTTTAACCTACGTTCTCTCCCCTTGTGTGTGTGTGTGTGAAAACACTTGAAAGCTCGCAAGCTCAGACCTACGGGGCCTCCAGGTAGGACCTGCATGGGACGGAGACGTGTGGTGTGGTCTGTGCTCCGTGTGGGCTGTGAGGGGCCGCCCGGCGACCCCCGCACCCTCCCCCAGCCTGCGGCCCGGCCTGGGGTGCGCCTCCCTCGCCCGCCCCGTGTCCTCTCCCGACTGTGGCCCGCCCCCCACCCCTCAGCCGCTTTCCTGTGCTGGGTCCGTCTGTCCCAGGTCTCCCTCTGTTCCTCGTCCTGCTCCCCGCCTTGTCTCAGTGGCGGGGGTCGCCCCGGGGGCCTCTACCCTCGTCCCACGGGCCCCCGTCCCAGGGCGCTGAGGCCGAGGAGCTGGGGGTTTCCATGTCCCCGCTCCTGGCAGGCAGCCCACCCTGCACCTGGGTCCTCTGGGCAGGCAGCTGGGCTCTGGGGCACCCTGTGGACTTGCTCCAGCGAGCAGGAGACACAGGACCCAGGAGGAGAAGGTGGTGATAGGGGCCGGGTCCCCCCATTGCGGACCCGGGACTCCTGGGGCTCCAGGCCGCCAGGCGGGTGGGGCGACCCTGCTCAGGCCCCGACAGGCCCCTCGACCCGGGAGGTTTCCCCGGTTCATCTTCTCCATCCAGTCCACATCTCCCGGGGTCTGCGGAGGTGCCCCGCCCCTGGCCCTGGGCCTGGTGGCTGGAGTTGTCCCCAGGCCAGCTGGTCCCCTGACCAGCTGCTGCTCTGCCCCGGGGTGCCCCTGACGTGCCCCCCACTCCTGTCAGCACGGCGTACCCTCGCCCTCCCCACCCGAGACTGCCCCCGGAGGTGATGCGCTGCGTGTGGAGTGATCCTGTGTGTGGTGCCTGCGCGCCCTGGCCCCAGCCTGCCCCCCCGTGTCCCCCCCCCCCCGCTGCTGTGTGTCCAGGGCATGGCGTCCCATCCACCTGTCCCTCCCTTGGGCCTGCGTGGGTGGGGGGCCGTCCTACGTCTCTGCGCCAGGCCGGCGGGCGGGTGGTCAAGGGGAGTGGGAAGGCGCCTGTGCCCCTGGGTCCAGTCCCAGGGACTCCGCTGGGCCCACAGCACGACACCGACCGCCCAGCCTCCTGCTCAGCGCTGGCCTGCAAGGACAGCGGGCAGCCCTGGCTGGGGGAGGAGGGTGGGCTCGCGGGACCACCCTTCCGCGCATGTCCCAGCAGCGCTGCAGGCCTGGCCATGCTGGGCCTGCAGAGGGGACGGTGACCGGCCAGGGCAAAGCCAGAGGCAGTGGCCAAGGTCAGGGTCACGTGTGCAGTGGAACCGCTGAGTGTTTGAGTGTGAAAATGACAGGGTCCCGTCACACGGAGCGGGGCGGACGTCTGGGGGTAGGCTCCAGCCTGCTCTGGAGGCAGAAGGACAGAGGGACCTGGAGGGCTGAGCTGTGGGTCTGGGGCAGGCCCAGGAGGAGATGGGACCCGGGTGGGGCTCTGACACAGCCCCCAGGGGTCAGGGTCCCCAGAGCCAGGAGGCTGGAGGCTGGAGGGACTGGGACTCAGCAGGCTGATGGCCGAGTGGGGTGTCACCGTGGGGGCAGCTGGGTCAGGAGGGAGAGACCAGGAGGCGGGGAGCCTGGGGCCTCCCCAGGAACCCCCTGGGCCTGCAGACCCCCTGCCCTGTGTGTGGAGGCCGGGCCTTGGTTCTTCACAGAGGTTCTGTCTGGACTTGCCTGGTGGCCCGCAGGGTGTGGCCGCTCTGGGGAGCAGGGCCCTGGAGCAGGGCCAGGCCGCTGTCTGGTGTCCCAGGGCCTCTCCCTGTGCAGGCAGCTCCCCTGTAACCCTGAACTTGCCCCGGCTCTGCAGAGAGGACCCGCAGCCTAAACGCCCGGGGTCCTGTGTGCTCACGGTGCTGACCTCGCGGGTGTTCGGGGGACTGGAGAGGGGAGGGGCGGGTGCGAACCCCTTGTCTGGGCGCTGGCACCCTGCTCGGCCTGCTCCACACATTCAGGGACCAGTCCCCCCCCCACCCGGGGACAGGAGCTGGGCTGCGCTCCCACCCCTACTGTGCCAGCTGCTCACTTTGTTCTCCCAGGGGTGCAGGGCCCGGGTCGCCCACCCCAAACCTCTCCCTTCCTGCCTTCCTGCATGGCACAGGCCACACCCTCTGGCCCCGGCCCCGCCCCGGGCGGGCAGGTGGGAGCTCACCAGCCTCTCCTGCCTGCAGACTCATCCCCCCGCTGAACCAGCTGGAGCTGCTTCGGAACCTCAAGAGTAAATCCGGGCTCACGTTCAGGTCAGCAGAGGGGCCAGCAGCAATGTGGTCGGTGGGGAGGGGGGGCTTGTCCATCCTCCCAGGGGACCTGCTGCCCACAGCCACTCAGCAGGGGCAGGTCACCCCCGCACGGGGCAGCCACGGGACCTGGCAGTGCCCGAGTGCTCGGCTCAGAGGGGGGGTGGGAGTGCAGAGGAGGGAGGCCGGTGTCCAGAGCCCTGAGCCGGGCAGAGCAGCTGAGCAGGGGGCAGTGCTGGCCCCCCCGCCAAAGACGTGTCCGTGCCCTGGAACCCGTGAGCGCAACCTTATTTTGGAAAAACCTTTGTGGGTGTGGTTGAGTGAAGGATCTCAATGCGTCTCTAAGTCCAATCACGAGCATCCTCATATGAGACAGTGGAGACCGGTCGAAGTGGCCGCCAGCCCAGGGACACCTGGGTCCACCAGGAGCGGAAGGACCGTCCCCTGCAGCCTCAGGGGGCGCTCCGGCTCCCGAGCTTGGACCCCTGGCCTCCGGGACGGGAGAGGGTCCATTTCTGTGGTTTGAGCCCCCCGGCCCATGGCCTTCCATTAAGGCAGAGACGGGAGCTCACACAGGTCCCCGTGTGGGAAGTGGGGCGCTGCGGGGATTGGGGCCGGGCCGTGCAGGAGTGGCCTTGGGACCGGGTGACAGGCGGCGGGCAGTTTGGGCGGAGCTGTGAAGAGCGTGAGCGAAGAGGCCGGGCCGTGCAGGGGAACAGCTGCTCGGCAGGGGGACATGCTGTTCCCAGCATGTGCTGGGGGGACAGAGGGACGCGAAGGAGCCCCGGGCGAGGTCTCAGCTGGACACGGGGGACATGGCCCAGTCCTCGGGGGCTGAGCCGTCGTGTTGCCAAGCGGGGTGTGAAGCAGAGCTGGACACGCTGGGACATTCGGCCCAGGTCCCCAGCCGGGGGTGGGCGGTGCGGCCTGGTTTCTCCTGCCACCGAAGGAGAGATGGGGAAGGGGGGCGGGGGGCGAATCTGAATGCAGGGAGTGCTGGGGAGCAGAGAGAAACCAGCCTCCAAGACATGGGGTGTCAGCTGCCCAGACTGTGAAGGACAGTGAACTGGGACACCCACTCGAGGGGACAGGGTGCTGTGGGGGCCGGGCCAGGTGCAGGGCGGGACAATGTCTGTGGGAGGAGACTCTCTGCCTCGTGGGCCCACCAGCCCTCGCGCGGAGGCGGGGAGCAGAGGGGGCTCCGGGAGAGAAGCTGGAATGGCTGGAGACCCCCTTTTCTCCAGGACCCGCCTCCTGGGGGCCCAGGGTCCCTGGGCTGTGGGTGTGGGCCGGGCGGGGTGGGCCGTGCTGGGTGCCAAGGGAAGCTCACCAGACCGGGCTGTCGGTGGAGGGGGCGGTGTGTCAGGCGGGGTCAACCCTGACAGTCTTGTTGCTTCTGTTTCAAGGAAGGAGCCGCAGCCGGAGCCGACGCCCAGGTCAGTGTCCCTGCCCCTCGAATCTGCACACCTCACTGCCCGCACCCCCGCCGCCCCGGGGGGTTCTGTGCGGGGCTGTGCCTGGGCCCCCGCCCGGCGGTGAATGGCCGGTGCTGATGGGGGCCCCTGGGTCTGTTTCCATGTTTCTGGAAGAGCAGGCCCTGGGCCCCTTCGGGGGTTTCTGAGAAGTCCCCGCAGGGTCAGTGCGGGGGTCGGGCCGGCGGTGGAGGAGGGCCGTGCTGAGGGCTGGCCGAGGGGCAGACCCTGGTTTGTTGAAGGTTTCTGTGGGGAGTGACAAGGTTCCTTTTGTAGCCCAGGGTCTCCTGTGTTGGGGGGGGGGCCTGCAGGCCCCACCTGTTCTGTTTGCGGCAGGCAGGCAGGCGACCCCAGGGGGGTTGCTGTGAGCCGGCCCTGCTGCAGGCATTGGGGGTGGAGTCCATAGTCTCCTGGGGTTAGAGAGGAAATCCAGGGCACGGCACGATGTCACGTCTGATGAGCTCCAGCCCGGCTGGGTGTCCCCTACTGAGTTCTCTGGGTTCCGGTCGGCCAGCACCCCACCCTGACGCCCAGGGAGAGGGAGGCCTGCCCCCAGGCCACCGGCCAGAGACCTTGCCCTCCTGCCCCCCTTGGTGCCCCTACTGGTCCTCAGGTGGGAAGGTGGAGGTGGACTGAGCCCACCTGCTCCAATGACCACCGGGAGAGGGCGCACTGCCCCCCAGGCCCCTAAGAAGGGGACATGGCTGGTGCCCGGGGCGGGGGGGGGGGGGCGCGGAGTGGGCGCCTGGAAGTGGCCAAAAGACCAGCAGCGACCGGGCCCCTCCCAGGGGCTGAGAAATGAACTTGGGACTGGAGCTGGTCTAGCCTGGGGGTGCAGACACGGCCTCCGTGCCCCACCCGCCCGTCCGTCCGTCTGTCCGTCCGAGGCCCCGCCGGCCTGAGGCGGCTCCGTGTGCTCCCGGCCCTGGCTTTCCTCTCCTCCCAGCGACTCCGGTCTCAGCCTCTCTCTCTCTCTCTCTCCTCTCCCGCCCTCCCCTCCCCCAATCTGCACCTCTGGCCCCTCCCAAGTGCCTTTAATCTTGTCTCACTGCCCTTCTTGGGCCCTTTCCCGCGCTCTCTGTCTTTGGGGACGAGGTGCTGACCTTGAAAGCAGGACCGAAGGTGAGGACACGCGGGAGCCCCCCCCCCCCGGCTCTGCCCCCTGCTTCCTGCTCACCGATCCTCCTCCGTCTCCTCCCCGTGTGTCCTGTGTCCCTGCCTGCCCGTGACCCTGCGGCTTCCCTGGGGCCCGCCTGGCCCAGCCTCCTCCCGGGGACCCAGGGCCTGCCCTCCCCCGGGGGGCACACCTGTCAGCCAGGTAACAGCAGGCGGCGCTGCCGTCCCCTCTGCAGCCCCTCTGGTGTGCGGGCAGCCTTTCTGCCCCTTGTACCCCTGAAGGGGCGCGTGTCCCGGGGGCAGCCCTGCCCCGTGCAGTGCGGGGGAGGGGTGGATGCAGGGACTGTCACTCAGCTCCTGTGACACTCCTGCCCCTCTGGGGCCTGGCTCACGGCGGCGAGGGGCAGTTGCCATGGCTGTGGTGGTCTGCATCTGGTCAGAGCAGGGGGCCGGGCAGCCAGGGGTCCCGGCTGTGCCGCTCGGGGTGCGTCTTCGATCTGCCCTCTGACCTCCCGTTTCTGACTGCCCCCACCCCCGCCTGCCCTGGCGGAGACCCCTGCCCCCGGCCGCTTTGCGCCTTGTCCGTGTGGGTCCCCCCTCGTCACAGACGTGTCTGTCCGGTCTGGTCTTGGTGAGTGTGTGTGATGTGCCTTCAGCCTCGTGGTCCCGGTTCCCTGGGCTGGGTGCCCAGCTCTCAGACCGGTGATGCTCTGGGGTGGCTGACGGGGGCAGGGAAACCCCTGAGGCTGGCCCTGTGCTTGGGGGATGGGCACCAGCAGCCCTCCCCTGCCCGGCTACGTCAGGGTCAGGGGCTGCGCTGTCCCACTCGGGAGCCACTGGCCACCTGTGGCTGTTTAAGTTTTCCTTGAAGTGAGCGTGGCGAGTGAGCTCGTCCTGTCTGGCGTGCAGAGGGGCCAGGGGCCGGGCGGGCGTGCGCCCAGTCAGACAGCAGCAGGGGATGGTCCCCTGCGGTGATGTGGGGCCAAGGGCTGGGGAAGCGCTTGCAGGACAGGCAGCTGAGCGGGGAGGGTTGCAGCGGCCAAGCTTGTCCGAGGGCTGGTTGCAGCCAGGACCCTTCACAGGGGCCGGAGTGGAGCCACCACACCGTCCTCTTTCTCAGGGGACCCCCTCCAGATTGGGGGGGCTGCCTCTGCAGGCCTGGGACCCGGGAGGGACTGGCGGAGGGGTCCCCATCTTTCGCTGTCCGGCACACTCTGACGAACCTACGGCTGACATGGGGTGAGGTGCCCTGGGACACCACGTTTGCCCTGAATTTGAGGGGCTTTGGTGAGCAGGTGGCGCACTTGCTGGGGCAGCAGGAGCCCAGCTCCCTCCTGCTGGATCGAGCCTCCAGCAGGTCCCACAGGGAAGGAGCTCTCGGGGTGCTCGGGGTCCCCCTCAGAGGGCGAGCCTGGGCGGGCCAGCGGCGGGCTCCGAGGACCCTGGGCATGGTGGCCGACCGGACATGGCCAGGCGCGTCCTTTGTGTGGGTGGAGAGAGGCGTCTGGACCCTGGCAAGCGCCACCAATGTCTGAGTGAATGCACACGGGCTGAGCCCTCCTCCCCGAGCGGGGACCCCCAGGTGTGCCCGGGTTCCTCAGGCGCGTGGTCTCAGGGGCAGCAGCTTGGAAGGTGGAGGGAGAAGGAGAGCTTGTAGTTTTTGCTTGGTGCTTTCATTTTTGCTTAAAAAATCTCCGTGTTCTGGGAAGGAGATGAGCCCCAGGCCGTCGGGAAGCCCTGGGGGGCTGACTATTGGAGGAGCGGTTCCCCCAGAGCCCCCTGCCCAACCGAGGAGTCCACCCCTGCTTGAGGTGGTCTCACTGGGCCCCGAAATGAATGGATTCCGACCCGCTTGTCCGTAGCTTCCCACTGGGGAGAGGCAGCCACGGCCCCTTAGT
>PVKU01002130.1:101438-246518 GCA_004027475.1 Anoura caudifer
AAATAATACATCTCTTCAAAGACCCCCCAGCTCTGACTCTGGAAGGAAAAGGTATTTTTGGAGGGAAAAAAAAAAAAAAAAAAAAAAACGAGGAATTTTTTCCCTCCAAAAATAGGGGACGATTTTCTTTTCCAGGCCGGCGGAAGACTTTACTGTGTGGTGCCTTTACGGTCCTTGTTCAGACCCGAGCTCTGCGGCTGGTGGACCCTGAGCCCAGAGCCCCCCCGGGGCGGTCCTGGTGCCTTGGTTTGCCTGCCCGGCCCAGCGCCCGGCCCGGGGACTAACTGTGCTCTCCTCATTTCCAGTAAAGGCGGACCGTGCAGCCAGGGCCTGTGTGGATGCTGCCCGGGACACTCTAGGTACCGCGGACGCGGGGCTCGGAGCATTGCTGCACGGCCTCCCACTCCGAACTGGCCCACTAGAGGTTCTGGACGAGCCAGGGAGGGGCTGCCCCGGCCCCCAGCCCCCGATTCCGATTGGCAGCTCGGCCCATGGCCTGCGAGGGGCGTTGCTAGTTGTCCCCTGATTCCAAGGCTCTTTCTGCCCAAGCAGGAGGGGCCCGGCCGGGGGCTCGGAGACCCAGCAAGGGCACCGGCCCCCGGGTCCCGACCGCTCGGGGCGCCGTCTTCCTGGCATCAATCCAGCACCTCTACTAGGCACCTGAGGACGGCCCCCCAAACTGCCGGCCCACTGCCCCGGGGCAGCCCTGTCCTGTGTGGGCCGGCTGCCCCGGCACACCAGACTCACCAGGAAAAAAAGGCGGAGTCCAGGGCTCCCCTCCCACGTGCAGGCCCGGCTTCGGGCAGGCCCTCGGCCTCTCCGCTCCTCTGTCGGCTGGTGGGTGTGGAAGTGCCTGTCTCTCTGCTTGCTCCAGGTGCATCCCCCCTTCCTGCCCGACTCCCACCCCGGCCAGCGCAGCCCTGCAAGGTGTGGGCAGCACTCACCTTCGGTCGTTTGCATGTGGTCGCTGCTGAGCGGCCAGCGCCCGGAGGGGCCCCGCAGCGGGACCAGGGCCCCAGCAGCCGCATGCTTGCACCGGTGCACCCATGCATGCTCCGAGTCCTCACCCCGAGAGGGGCTCCGAGGGCCGCCCCCGACCTGTCCTTGCTGCCTGCGTGTTCCTGGATGGATGCAGGCACCTGTGGGGAAGACGCGCAGCCCCAGGGCGGGAGGCCGTGCGGGGCAGAGGCCGGCCCGCTGGCCCGGAGTTGTGCGGCTCTGGCCACAGGCTGCTCCCTCGGTCAGGGGCTGTGGTCGGGGTTCCGGCCACCTTCATTCCTGCTGTGCACAAGCCTCAGAAATGTCACCTCATCCTCCCCACGCTCCCGGGGCATCCATGGCCAGTCGTGGCCAGCAGCTGCTCCCTGTGGATGCCGGCTCCCACCCGCCGAGTGGGCCCACGTGTGGCCAGGATGTGTCTGAGCTCAGCTGGGGCCTCCCCCTCACTCCCTCCCGGTTTGCGGCTGCCCCCCTATCCCGTATTTAGAATTTCGCCCTGGGTGGGGGCTGGCAGGTGGGGAGGGGAGTAGACCTTGGCTTTCTCCCCACACCCCAGCCCCATGTACACACCAGAGTGCAGGTGCCTCCAAACTGCCCCGCCCCCGTGAAGGCCATCTGGCCAGAGCAAACCCCCGCCCACGCACTGGCTCAGCCCTTAGCTCAGGAGGTGAGGGAGGGCCCTGCAGGGCCCTGCAGGACCCTGGCATTTGGGTGGCTGGGGCCGGGGGGCGAGTGCCTGCCGGTGACTGAGGAGGCCCCGGTGTCCACCCCGCGGAGCCCTGCAGTGGGGAGCCCGGCCTCGGTCTCAGGCACAGGCAGCAGGTCCCGCCGTGTCCCGGCCCTCCTGGCTGGGCAGGGCTGTCACTTCCCGTGGTGGCTGTGGTCAGGACAGGTACACGAGAAAGAGGCCATGTGGTTGGAGGCCCCACGATGCCTGGCACCGGGCGTCCCTCGGCCCCACCTGCCCGGCTGGGCCTGGCCCTGGGTTCATCAGTTACCAGCTTGGGGCTGGTGTTCTGAGCAAGCTGACGCCCCCCGCTTCCCGCTCCCCGTCCTGTGCTCACAGGACACCAGGAGCTCCATGCCTCAGGGCCATCGGCCCAAGGGGCTCTTCTCCCCATCCTGCAGGGATCCCCAAACTAGCACAGACAGGCTGTGGGGCCCGGGGCGGGGAGGGGTGCCCACCTAGGGCGCAGCATCCAGGCCGGGTGAGCCCGGTGCCGGCTGCCTCCTCTCCGTGGCCGGTCATCTCTGTGCCACCCAACTGCGTGTCTGGGCTGTGGGTGCCTGCTGAGGCTGATGGAGGTGGCTGACCCAGGGTGGCTGTGACGGGGCTGGCGATGCCTGAGGTGTTAGCTGGCACAGGCCCCCACCCTGGGGGGAGGTTTGTCCCAAGCCCCCAGGGGCAGCGAGAGGCCTTGGTCAGAGGCCTGAGCAGGTTCCCAGTTCACAGAGCCTTGCCGTCCTCACTCGGGGGCCTGGGGTGACTGCCCAGCGGGAGGAAGCCAGTGGCCACCTGGCCTGATGCTGTGCCCCGGCCACCCCGTGACCCACCGTGACCCACCCCATCTCCTGGCTGCTGCCCAGAGGGACCTATCCACATGGTTACCAACAGCTGTGTAGAGAGGGAGGCCTGAGGACCCCCCAGGGCTGTGGCCGGCTGGCTGTGGCCGCCCCCTCCCTGCAGCCTCGGGCCAGGACTCGGGACAGCAGGCCTGTCGCAGCCGTGTGGCCAACAGAGCAGGCCCATCCACTCCCCCCTCTGGGAGTGGAACAGTCCATTCCCACTGCGTCCTGGGGACAGGGACGGATTCTGCGCTGCCCTCCGGAGCGGAGAGGAGGACAGGCACCACCCTCCACACCCTTCTCCTCTGGCCTTACCCTGCTCCCTGGGGCTGAGGGGGGCCCAGGGGTCAGCTGCAGAGCTGACCCCTTCTGACCCTGGGGCGGTCACAAGGTGAGCCTGCTGGGTGCCCAGGGAGAAGCCGCCGCCGCTGCCCTCCGTGGGGTCGCTTTGCAGGAGGAGGCCTGGCTGGGTGGGTGGACGGGGCTCGGGCCCCTGTTGGTGGCGGCCACAAGTGGTTTAAGAGTCCACTGGCCCCTGGCCAGGCCGAGCACCAGAGCCAGCCCGGGACCCCCTGGTGGAGCGGACTGCCTGCGGCCTCTTCCTTGGCCTGAGACCTCCCTCCCCACCCGGACTCCGGTCCCCGGCTGCTGCCCCTCGGCGGCCTCTCTCTGGGGCTGGGGCTGCATCTCTCTCCTTCCCACGGGGGACGACACCAGCTCAGAGCCGATGGCGGGCAGGAGGGTTCTGTCCAGAGTGACTCTTCTTGCTGTCTTTCTGTGTGTGTCTGTCCATCTGTCCTCCTGGGAGCAGTCAGAAGGTCAGTTTGAAAGACCGTGTCTTCTCCAGCCCCCGAGGTGTGGCCGCCAAGGGGAAGGGGTCCCCACAGGCGCAGCCGGTCCGGCGCTCGCCCAGCGCTGACCAGAGCCTGGAGGACAGTCCGAGCAAGGTGCCCAAGAGCTGGAGCTTCGGCGACCGCAGCCGCGCGCGGCAGGCCTTCCGGGTCAAGGGCGCCGCATCCCGGCAGAACTCGGAAGGTGGGTCAGCCCTGCACCCTGCTGTGGTCCTGCCACTTCCAGGGTTCGTCTCCCCCCCCCCCGGGGGGCAGCACCTACTTCATCCATCCCTTCTTTTATCGGGGTAGAATCCCGTCGCCCAAGATGAGCCACTTTAAAGCGAACCATTCGGGGCGCTGAGCGCACTGACCGTGCGGCTCCCGGATGTTCCGTCCGCCCACGGACACGTGCCCTCTGTCCCCTCGTGGGCTGTGTCCCCTTCCACCCAGAAGCCAGTCTCCCCGGGGAGGACGTCGTGGACGACAACAAAAGCTGCGACTGTGAGTTTGTGACCGAGGACCTGACCCCGGGCCTCAAAGTCAGCATCCGGGCCGTGTGGTGAGTGACCCTGGGCGTCCCCCCCCCGACAGAGTCCAGGAAGGGGCGCGGTCACTCTCCCCGGGATCCGGAGGGACACCTCGTGGCTGACACCCCTTCGGTCCCAGCTCCTTGTGGCTCACAAGGCGCCCAGTGTCACAGTGTCCCTGCCCGTCACCCGGGGCTGTCCGCGGACAGCCAGGTGGGCGAGGGTCTGGCTGCGCGGCAGAGCCCAGGGGTGGCCGGTGTGTTTGGTGGGCGGGTGGCCCAGTTAAACGGGATAGGATGCCCAGAGCACGTTCTCGGAGCCGCTGGGAGGGCCCCGGGCAGGCGGAGGCCGGGGCTGGCCCTGCCTGGGGGGGCCCGGTGGTCTCTGCCAGGGGCTCATGGCCCCCGTCCGCCCCTCAGTGTCATGAGGTTCCTGGTGTCCAAGCGGAAGTTCAAGGAGAGCCTGCGGCCCTACGACGTGATGGACGTGATCGAGCAGTACTCGGCCGGCCACCTGGACATGCTATCCCGCATCAAAAACCTGCAGTCCAGGCAAGAGCACCAGGCCTGGGGCCCGGAGGCCGGTCCTGCGGGGCCAGCGCCGACGCGCCACGGGCTGGGGAGATGGGTGCCGGGGGGGTGCACGCTCCCCGCCGGAGGTGGGGCGGGGGCAGGGCCCTGGGGGCACAGAGGCCAGCCCTGTTGCGGCCGCCTCCGGGCAGACCCTTCCTCTCGGCCCACACGCAGTTTCTGCCGTGTTCGTGTTCGACATCTCCGTGTCTCTCCTTCTGTCCCCTTCCGCCCACGCTTTGGGGTGTTTGTGTTCATGTGCACTCACACATGTGTGCCCGTGCACACCTGTGTGGACGCACAAGTGTGAGTGCACTGTGTAGGTGTCTGCGTGCATGTGTAAGTGTGCATGCGTGTGCAGGGGCATGTGGGCACATGTGGGGGTGTACACGTGTCTCTGGTGTGCCCTGTTTGCTGTGTGTCATGCATGTGTGTGTTGGGAGCAGAGGGGCTCCGCCAAGAGGGGGGCTGTGGGGCATCAGCCATGCACCTCGGCGCCTCTTCTGCCAGGCCAGGGGCTCCCCCCACCTGGGGTGCATCTACAGCAGGGCCATCCCAGGGCACACACATGCCAGGCTGGCGTGCTCACCCCAGAAGCCCCCTGTACATGCACGAGCAGACATGACCACAGGCCTGGGGCACACACAAGCACACCTTGGAGAGGTGTGTACACAGCACACACACAGACCCGCGCCCATGCCAGTGCATGGGTGTGCAGGCACACCCATGTACACATAAGTATGCTCTCAGCCTGGTGACCACATACATGTGCCCTGTAAGCCCACCCACATGCACATGCCACGTACACACGTGCTCCTAGACACCCACCCTCTGCACATGCAGACAAGCCTTGCGCACACACGTGTGTGTGTGAGCAGGCCACGTGGCAGTCGTGCCCTCCTGAAGTGGGGCTCATGCTCCTGCCTGTTGGAGCCCACCGCCCACGGCCCCTCCAACACAGCCGTTCCCGGGAAGGCCTGGGCCCTGGCTGCGGGCAGGTCTGTGCAGGCCGGGGACCTTCCTGGGGGCATCCCGGCCCTGCCCCCGGGAGGAGCAAGGCCAGTGCACCCCGCATTGGGCCTCCTCCCATCCTGCCCCCAGATGCGGGGGAGGGGTCTCTCTGGGCCCCACAGAGCATGGCCTAGGCCTGTGCTGTGTGTGTGTGAGCAAGTGTGCACGCCGCTGTGCACAAGGAGGAAACGTGAGAGTGTGGAGCGCAAACGTGTGTGAGTGTGTGCAAACGTGTCAGGTGCACAAACGTGCGAGGGTGCAACACACGAGCAACATGTGAGCATCCACACAACTGAGCGTGCCTGCGAGCGTGTGAGCAGACATGTGCATGCATGAGTCTGCATGTGAGATGTGTGCGGGCGTGCATGTGTATACATGAGCAAGCTGCACATGAGAGCATGTGAGCAGCGGTGTGTGCACACGTGTGCGTGTGTGAGAGCAGCTGCCCGCCGGGCCTCGTTCACACGGCTCACCACCACTGTGGGGCTCACCAGGCCCCTCGACCCCGAACCCACCCTTCCCCTCCTCTCTGTCGGGAAAGCCAAGCGCTCCCCGTGTGGCCGGACGTCCGTCACGGCCACAGTCCTGAGTGCTGTCCCTGCCGGCGCCTCAGGCGCTGCTGGGCCCGCTGCCCTCTGCCCCGCGCACCTGCATGCTGGCCGGGCAGGCGGGCCACGCCGTGAGGCGGCGCCCAGGCCTGTGCTCGCTTGAACACGGGGAGGCTCAAGTGAGCGAGGCGTCCCGGCGTGGTCGCGTGGGGCCACAGTTGTGAGAAGTGTCCCTCCGTTGCTTCAGGCTGGGTTGCTCCTTCTGTGTCTGCCAGTCCCCAGCCGCCCGGCCCGGGGTGCTTCACCATGGGTTTGCTGCTGTCTCTTTTCTTGTTTACTTGCCAGGATAGATATGATTGTGGGCCCCCCACCCCCTTCAACTCCCCGGCACAAGAAGTACCCCACCAAAGGACCCACGGCCCCTCCGAGAGAGTCACCCCAGTACTCACCTAGGTCAGGATGCCGGCTGCCCCTGCCTGTGTCTGTGCAATGGCCAGCCCCCTTCGCTCCAGCCACATGACGGGGGCCCACGGGACACGTCCAGCCGGGGGTGGGGGGCATCCTCGTCAGGGCCCAGGCAGCTTTCCAAGGACACCCTGTGTGATGTCCTTGTGGGTGGGGCTCCCTGGGCAGAGGCAGAGGCCAGCACCGTAAGGACTGGGGGTGTCCAGGGTGCCGGAAGGGCCTTCAGGGCCCCCGACCACGGCACCCTTGCATGCAGCCCTCAGGCTCCCAGCACCCGCCACCTGCGGGGTCAGCGCAGGCCCTGCGGGAGTCTGGGCAGGTCCTGTTGCTTCTGTCACCTTTAACGCTGTGGATACCGGGGAGTCAGGTACCCAGTGAGCGCAGGGGTCCTGGGTCCCATTTCCAGCCACTTAGCACCGCGGTCAGTGTGGCCGAGGAGCACGCCTGGCCGACTGGCAGAGTGCACGGTGAGGGCACACTTAGGTGGTGAGTCGGCACAGGCAGACTCTCCAGTGACAGAAAATTCAGACCTCGGGCAGGTCTGGTCAGCCCCGGGGACAGTGGAGTCCTCGGAGGCTGAGGACCGGGACACCTGGCTGTGCCGGCAGCCCGGGAGCCGAGGGGCCCCAGGGGCGTCCCGAGGCCAAGGGTCAGCACTCCAGGCATCTCTACCTGGTGCTCCTGCGGAGCAGGCCTGACCCGGGGCCACCCCAGACAGTGTTTTCCCGGTGCCCTGCTCGGCCATGTCCCCCAGCCCCGAGCCATCCTTCAGGGCCTTGGTGCAGGGGACAGGGCTAGGCGTTGAGAGCCGGGCAGGCCTCCCGGCCACCTTGGCCAGAGGGCGCAGTCCGGCAGAGAAGGGGTCGGAAGACCAGTGCTGGCATGTGGCAGGGGTGGGGGGGGCAGACTCCTCAGCCCAAAGCCCAGGGGAGGGGTGGCACCAGCTCCTTGGGGGACGCTTTCCATGTGCCCCAGCAGGACCAGCAGCCGGCTGAGCCCTGGGCCCCGGCTCCCAGGCAGGCGGCCTGTCATGTGGCAGGGGTGAAGGTGCTGAGCAGGTGTGCCTGGACCGTATGGACGCACGGAAACACCAAGAGCCCCTCCTCCCCGTCCTTTCCGCAACCGGAGTCTGCTTGGAACCCAAGCCCCCCCCCCAGCCCCCACCCTACCCCCCTGCCAGCCCTCTGGTGCATGAGCCCAGCATGAAGCCCAGCAGAGCATGAGGAGGCTGCACCGTGGCTCACGGCCTGAACCCCTCTTCTGCTTCCTGCGACAGAGGAAAATCGCCCCGAGTCCCTGCCAGAGACAGGCCGGCCGGCCCTGGGTCAGGAAGGAAGCCCAGAGGTGGCCCAGGCCCCTCCCACAGCCCCCACCCCCGAGCTTGAGACCCGGGCTCTGTGCCTGGGGCTTCAGGCCACACATGGGGGCAGGGGGCTGCGAGGCCTCGGCCCCCCCACGGGTTCGCAGGAGCTGACCCCACAGCTTGCAGACCGCCAGGCCCCTGACTCTGAGGGGTGTCCCCACGCTCGGGCTCCTGAGGCCTCTTCCAAGCCATCCTGCTCAGCATGGGGCTAGGGGGACCCCGTGTGGGTCACACGGAAGGCCCTCCCTGGGAGAAGCTTCCTCCTCCTCCTCTCGTTGGCGCACTCAGGACTTCAGGCCTGGTTCCGGATCAGCTCAGCTGTGTGCTGCACCCTGCACCCGCATGCACACGTGTGCACACATGTGCACGCACGCACAGCACAACGCAACATGCGATGAAAACACGTGCACACCTGCGGTGCACACGATGTAAGCACACCGGTGCACACACATACACATACAGCGTGTGTGCACACACCGCACACGTGTACACACGCAGGGCCCAGCGTGCACGCAGGCGAGCACACGCAGGCACCCTCCCTGGTTGGTGGTGGCTCTGTCTGTCCCCCCTTCGGTTGTGCGTGGGCAGTTTCCGTGCTGGTCCGTGTCCCCTGCTCCCCGTCCTGGTGCATGGCGCCCGACTCACTGTCCCTGCCTCCCCGCTTCTGTCGTTGCTGCTGCTGACCGCTGACTCTGTCCCCACCAGGCCAGCTGGGCAGAGGGCTCCTGGCACATGATGAAGGAGGGAAGCTCGGTGGGGGAAGGGCTAGGGGTGCAGGGCCGCAGGGCCGGTGGCCCCGACACCTTCATGTGCCTTGGTGCTGATGTGCCGCCACTGGAATGGGGTGGACAGGGGACAGGCCCTGAGGGTCCAGAACCAGGTGAGAACAGGTGCCCGGTATCCACCTGTCCTGGCACCTGCTGTCCCCATGTTGGCTCTGGGCACCGCCTGGTGCCTGGACTGGGGGGCGTGGCCTGGCCCGGAAGGAGGGGCCACAGGCCGCCACACCCACCTGAACTCATGCTGGGGGATGGGGCCTTCCCCCCCACAGAGTGGACCAGATCGTGGGGCGGGGCCCGGCGATGACCGACAAGGACCGCACCAAGGGCCCGGCGGAGGCGGAGCTGCCCGAGGACCCCAGCATGATGGGCCGGCTGGGCAAGGTGGAGAAGCAGGTGGGAGAGACCAGGAGGGCCAGCCTGGGGGGTCTGGGGTGGACGCTGCGGGAGGGGTCCTGGAGCTTCACCAGTGCGGGGCCCCTCACAGCTTGGTGCTGCAGCTGGACACCTCACAGCCCCGAGCCCTCCCTGGCCTTGCGCACTTTTCCCTCTGTGGCTGCAGGCCCGTGGGGCAGGCGCACTGTTTTTCCCCCTCCCTGGCCTGGGGCCACTGAGAGACACCGTGGACTGGGGCCCTGTGGGTGGCCCGTCACACCTGGGACCTCGCCCCACTGCCCTGTCCTGGGGGTGAGTCCTCAGCACCCACACGCAAGGCTTCCGCTCCGCTCGGCTGCTGGTGCTGAGGGTGGAGGCCGATGCCATCCCTCTGCAGGGCAGGCTCACGGTGGGCAGCGGGCAGCCAGATTCACCGGGGGTTCCCAAGCTTGGAAACGCCGAGGCTACACGCCGTGACGGGGTGGGGGGTCAGAGTCAGGGGGCAGCCTGCTCAGCGGCCACCGCCACAGGTCCTGTCCATGGAGAAGAAGCTGGACTTCCTGGTCAGCATCTACACCCAGCGCATGGGGATCCTGCCGTCCGAGACCGAGGCGTACTTCGGGGCCAAGGAGCCCGAGCCGGCGCCGCCCTACCACAGCCCCGAGGACAGCCGGGAGCACGGGGACCGCAGTGGCTGCATCGTGAAGCTCATCCGCTCCACCAGCTCCGTCGGCCACAAGAATTTCTCGGCGCCCCCGGCCGCGCCCCCCGCCCAGTGCCCGCCCTCCACCTCGTGGCAGCAGCAGAGCCACGGCCGCCACGGCCACGGCGCCTCGCCCGTGGGGGACCATGGCGCACTGGTGCGCATCCCGCCGCCGCCCGCCCACGAGCGCTCGCTGTCAGCCTACAGCGGGGGCCACCGGGCCAGCACGGAGTTCCTGCGGCACGAGGACGCGCCGGCCGGCCGGCCGCAGGAGGGCGCGCTGCGGGACAGCGACACGTCCATCTCCATCCCGTCCGTCGACCACGAGGAGCTGGAACGCTCCTTCAGCGGCTTCAGCATCTCCCAGTCCAGGGAGAACCTGGATGCGCTGCACGGTGGCTACGCGGTCGTGGCGCCCTGCGCCAAGGTCAGGCCATACATCGCGGAGGGCGAGTCGGACACGGACTCGGACCTCTGCACGCCATGCGGGCCGCCGCCGCGCTCGGCCACCGGCGAGGGCCCCTTCGGCGACGTGGGCTGGGCCGGGCCCCGGAAATGAGGCCGCGTCAGCCTCTTCCCGACTCTCGGCCTTGGGGTTTCCGGACAGGACCCTCAGGGCCTTTTCTTGGAGTCACGTGGCGGCGCGCAGGGGGCTGCTCAGTCTCCGTGGTGTAGGTTCACGGAAGTCCTTTTCCAACAGGGGCAGCCGGGCAGCGGTGCCCACTCTGCAGGTGGAGGCCCAGGTGTGAGCAGGCCGGGAGAGGGCAGAGGGCGGGCGCACGGCCACAGGGTGGAGGTGTGGGGTCAGTGAGCAGGGCCAGGCCGTGGGTGCCCAGTGAGGGGCAGGCCTGGCCATGTGCACGGCTGGGACGATGTCCCCTTGCCTCTGGGCGCCCATCCAGAGAGCTGCCGGTCAGTGTCGTCCCGTCCTCCCCCTGTGTCCAGGGCCCCACCTGCAGAGGAGGGGCGAGGCCTTGGGACCATAGGGAAGCAGGGTGACCCTCGGACCCCTGGTCTCGGCTCCGTGGGGGAGCCTGTCCCATTGGGCTTCCGGAAGTGGGGGGGGGTCTCCTGATCACAGGTGATCTCGGGGGTGGGCACCCCTTGTCCTCTCTGTCCTGCCCACCCCCAGGCTACGCCAGCACTTTGACAAAGACCCGAGTGTGGGCAAGGGGTGCTGGGCGAGGGGGGCGCCGCCCTGGGCTGGGCTTGTGTTCCAGGGTCCTGAGACTGGGCAGTGTGGTGTGCAGACTCCCCCTCTGTCCTTTGCTGGGGTCTTGCTCCGCCTGCCCCGCCCGACCACGGTGCCCTGACAGACCAGGTCTGGGTGAGGCCGTGACTACTAGGAAAAACTGTCAAAGTCCCCAGGTGTCGCTGGGTGAAGGCAGCTGGTTTCGTGGGAGAAGAATTTTCCACGGACCAGGGGCAGGGGGCAGGGACAGGAGACGGAGCTCAGGTGGTAACCGGATCGAAGCTTCGCCCTGCCACGCCCTCCTGCTATGCGTGCCCCCCCCCCCCCGCCGTCTAACAGGCCACATGCCAGCACCAGTCCTTGTCCTGGGGGGTGGGGACCCCTGCTCTGCGCTGTCCCTCCTGTCCCCACTGGAGCCGACCAACCCCCACCCGCTCCCCACTTACCAGCCCTTGGCTGTGGCCTCTCGGCATCTTGGGGGCCAGGGACACTGATCCACAGCCTGGGACCCAGGGAGTAGGGCCCTGCCCTTGTGGCCTGAGGACTGTGAGCCGCGAGCCCAAAGGTGGGGGGACCCCGTAGGTGCTGCGGGCACCTGGCACTGGGGCGGTGGACGGGGGGCCTGGCACCAAGCGCTCTCAGAGGTGGGAACCCCGTGGATGCAGGGCTGGGCCCCGCGAGGGCCACCGTGGAGCTGCGACCCCGAATGCTGGGCTCAGGGAGAGCCTCCTGGCTCCTGCCGCTTGGTTGAGCCTGGGCTGGCTGGGGCCTGGGCGGTCAGTCGGAGGAGCCATCTTGCCCTCTGGGAAGGGCTCAAAGCAGCATCCGGGGGTCCTGGGTGTTGGGGTGCTGATGCTCGGAGGTATTTGGGACTGGCGTCTGCTGTCCACAGGGGGTCACTGCATCGCTGCAGCCCCTGCTCCCGCCCCTCACTCTTGCCAGGACACCCAGGGGGAGCCCGGGCAGCTGGAGGGCAGGGAACCGGCCGGAGGGCAGAGCCCGGGGCGGGGGACCCATCACAGCCTCCCAGGAAAACTCAGGCATGGAAGCTGATGGGGAGCCCCCAGCCTGCACCCCGACGGGTCTGCTTCTACGCTCTCCCCGAGGGCAGTGTCTTTCCAGCCTCAGGTCCCGCGGTGACAAGAGAAGTCCCTCCAGTGTAGGCGCCCCTGGCACTCGGGGGGACGCAGAAGAGCGGCTGCTCCCCTCTCCGTGTGACTCTGGGTGAGGTGGGCCGGTGTGGGGGGAGCCCAGCTGCAGGCCCCAGGCAGGTCCCCGAGCCAAGCACGTCTGCCCCTGACCCCAGCCCTGGGAGGGTCACAGTGGGTGGCCAGCAACGGCGCTCCGTCCCCTGTCCTGTGTGTCTCTGGTCCCCGAGCGACTCAGCCAGGCGCGGGAGCCTCAGTGGTCACGGGAGGGTGGTCTGGGGAGGAGGTGGAGTCGGGATTCCCGCTCAGGGGCCCCCAGGCCCCCACCTTGGGGAGCGTCCGTGGTCTCAGGCACACATGCGTGACCACAGGCAGATGGGCGGCGTTCCCGGGGCAGGTGTGTGTGAGCTGGAGCACACGCCCCATGCCGCACACACCCCATGCCACGCACGCATGCCTGAGCTCACGGCTGCACACCTGCAGCACACGTTTATACACAGAAATGAGCACAAGCATGCACCGCACACCTGTGCACACTCACACCCACGCTCACCCACGTGTGCGCTTGGCAGCCCTGGGACCTCCCTCCCTCTCTGCTTTGAGGCACGAGTCAGGCACCTCGGGAGTGGCGGTGGTCCGGCAAGGCAGAAGCCGGGGGTGGGGGGCTCTGGCCTCCAGGCTCCTGAGCAGGAGCGGCAGAAGGCCCAGTGGTGCCCCCCGCCGGCAGGGTCCCACGCTGCCCCCCTCAGCCGGTCAGTGGCCGTCTGGAGTGTTCGGGTGGCCGAGGCCCTGAGGCGGCCTGGGCTCGGCCAGGGAGGTCCTGGCCCCTGTGGGGGTTCCGGATGCGATGCTGGGTGCTGCCCCCTTGGCCGTGGGGCCTGGCCCCCATCACCACCAAGCGTGCGGCTGCCCCTCCCTGTATTGGCTCCGCGCCTCCCTCTTCTGTCCACGTCGAGTCACGAGCCGAGGCCCCAGACGGGCCACCTGGAGGGGGCAGGGACCAGCCTGGTGGCAGAGAGCTCCCTCCGGCCTGCCTACCTGGCCTGGCCCGGCCCTGCCAGCGGCCACGGCAGTCCATCTGGCAACTCAGCCACCCAGCAGCAGGACCCCACACTCCGCAGGGGCCACGTGCCCTGCAGTCCCCACATCCGAGCCCAGAGCCGTCACCAGCCCTGTGGCCTCGTGCGGCGTCCGTGGGCCAGCCTGGTGACCTGCCAGGCCGCCCCGTGGTCGTGGACTCGAGGTGTTGACACGAGAGAGAGAGAGGGGGCCCCCTCTCTGTTGTCCCCCCCACAGTCGGGAGACACCTGGACATCAGGCTCTTTTTGGGAAAGGACTCAGCTGAGATTGTTCTAGATGCTTCTCAAAGCCTGGGGCGGGGGGGGGGTGATGGGCACGGGGGGCCTTTGCAGAGACGTTGGTGTTTGTGTCGATTTCATATTCATCACGTTGTAAATAATGTACAGACGGCCCTCGGTTGGGGTGGCCCAGCCCCATTTTCTGTGACCCCCCCCCCCCCCAAGCCGGACTCCAGGCCACCTGCCTGCGTGCACTCACTCTGGGCAGGAGGCAGGAAGGGCGGAGGGGCCCGGCAGGGCTGGGCTGCCTGCTTCCAGCGGCCCAGCAGCCTGCATGGCTGTCCCTGAGGGCAGGCTCCACATGGGCACGAAGTAGAAACAACCCAGGAAGGCTTTCTGGAGGCAGCGGTACGGAGGGATTGGGTCTGTGCCTCTCCTCTCCCCAAGGGACCTAGGAAAGCTGGCAGCCTGGGGCCAGGAGCTGTGTGACCCCTGGGGCACACAGGGGTCCTGTGAGTGGGGGGGCTGGCCCGGGAGGCTGCTCTGCGGGGTGGGGCGGGGGGTCGGCGGGAGGCTTTAGGAAACAGGGTAGAGGGTGGAAAAGTGGCGCTCCTTGGCAGGGGGGACCCCTCTTCACGGCCTGTTACCGACATGTGTGGGGTCAGGGAGGAGTCGGGTGGTCTCTTGTCTCGGATATTTCTGAGGGTGACCCCGGCTGATGAGGACATCGAGACAGGAGGGTCCCTCTGGGGGGTGGCCCTGGTCCTAGGCTTGCAGGCAGGTGCGCCCATGTCACCGTGTGCCGCGCACCCGACTCTGACGGCTTCACGAAGTTGTTGCCTTAATGTGCGTTGAAGGGGCTGAGCGAGGTCGCCTGTGGGCCCTGGGTGACCGCCAGGCACTGCACGGACCCGCCTCCTGCCCCACCGCGGGCACTGAGCGGCCGACCTCTGGGTCTCCCACCGGCCAGGGCTCCCCGCCCGTCCGCCCGGATCCTCCCTTCCGCCCGCCCGCGGTCCCCCGCCGGCCTGAGGGCGGCTGCGGCCCCCCCCCGCCCCCCCCGCCCCCCGCGCTGTTGCCTTGCCTGTGTCTGCACTTCTGCTCATGCTCCAAAGAATACTCCCGAATGCCTTGTGTGTGCGCCCTGTGCCGCAGCGACCGGGCCTCTTCCCCTCGTACATGCTGCCGCCTCGCACCGCGCCTCACCGCGCCGCTGGTTTCCAAGGACAGATGGTTCCCAGGACCAGCGGGCAGCCTGCTCGCTCCTCTCCAGGTCAGGCGGCGCACGTGCGGGGAGAGCCGGCCTAGCGCGGTCCCCGGGGGCTGGGGTGTGGAATCTGGCAGCCGGGACGCACTTGCAAAGTTCTGGAAAGTTCTACCGCCACGGGGACGGGATGGGTCCAGGTGCCCAGGGGCCCTGCGCACTTAGTAAAACACAGTGATTCAACCTGGACAGTTGTGTGGCCTCGTTCCTCCCGCACCGTCGTCGCTGACCTGCAGTCTTCTCGCCGCCGCCGGCGGGAGCCACCTCTGGGCTGGAGGACCCAGCAGCCCGGCCCCTGGGGGTGGGCTCTGTGCCAGGGTCTGAGTGGGTGGGGATGGCCCAGACCCTGGTCCTCCAAGCCACCTCCCACCTCGGCACCTGCCCGGTCACTCCCCTCACCTGCTATTGCACCTCACGCCCCTGGACCTCCCGCTCCTGCCGGGGCCCCTCTGGGTGAGGGGTGGGGGGTGGGGAGCCATAGCCACGGCACCCGAGGGTTCCAGGCAAGGGCCAGGCGGCTGCACTGGGTTTGTGAGAGCGGCTGTACTGCCCGCTCTCTGGAATGTTCCTCCCGCCAGACCCTCCCTGGCCTCCAGGGGTCGACTGAGCAGGAAGAGCAGCTCAGCAGGGCTCCTGCTCAGCCACCGGGCCCTGCCCCTGTGGTGGGGGCAGGGGTGCTGGGGGGGCCCCAGAGGGCCGCTCAGCCAGGGCCCAGAAGGCTCTGCGGCCACATCCAGCCCCTCCACTTGTGGCCAGGGGCACCCCAAGGTCTCTGCGCCTGGATGTCCTCCCCAGCAGAATGGAGTGATCGGTGATGCCCCTCGTGGGGTTGGGGCAACAGGTACATGTCAGGGAATGCCGTGCAGGCCCGAGCAGGCGTGTGGCCACGTGGGCCAGGCACAGAGAGGGCAGTGAAGGGTCTGGCCGCACTGGGGAGCCGCGGGGACGTCCCTGAGAGGGACTCCGGTCTCCGCCTCCCAGCCCAGCGCCGCTGCGCCCAGGACGCCACCAGGTGGCGGTGCTCACCCAGAAGAGGGCGCCGGCGGAGGGAGCCTTTTCCCTCAGGGAAGCCGCTGCTTGGAAAGGTGGCCAGGCATGGGATCACTGTCCCTGTGGCCAAGGTCCTCAGTCCTGGCTCCCGACCCTGAGCTGGGAGAGGGCCTGCGGGGTCAGAGGAGGGATCCTGTCATGGGCAAGGGGTTTCCTGCTGGGAACAGGGCTGGAAGGGGAGGGCTGGGGACCCCGGGGGGGGGGGTGGTCCTCATGGCAGTGGGAGCCGCTGCTTCAGGTCCACGCCCCGCTGGCCGGGGTCCCGGTGCTGCGGACGCACCCAGCACCTGCTGTGCAGCCCCTCTCCCTGCCCTGAGCCCGGCCCCACCCCACCTGGACTCTCAGGCCTGTCCCCCACCATGTGAAGTGACACCTGCCGAAAACCGCCATGAGCCCCCACCAGGAGAGTCCCCCACGTGGACGTCCTGCGTGCACATGTGTGTGTGTGTGTGCATGTGTGTGGTGTGCGTGTCTGTGATCCATAAGCATGCGTGGGGGGGCCCTGAGGAGGCCGGTGGCCGTGCTGGTGTGTCGGAAAGTTTCTCCTCGGGGGGAGCCCCATCCTCCCTGAGTTCCGGGGTGGGGGTCCTGGGACAGGCCTCGAACCCGGATCCTCCAGGGTCCAAGGTGGGCTCAGACCAACGAGACCCCCCCGTTGGGACCCCCTGAAGGAGTCGAACCCCAGGGAGGGAGTCCGCAGGGGGAAGCTGGCCAGTGCCAGGCTGAAGCTGGTCTCCCGTTTTGGGGGCCCCAGCCTGCCCTGCTGCCCGCAAAGCCGCAGCTGCCCAGAGCGATGTGTCTGTTGCTATGGTCTCACTTTCCGGAAGCCTGAAGCGTGTGGACAGGTCTCCCCAGAGCTCCCGCCGAAGCTCGGCGGTGCCTGAGTCGCCGGTGAAGGACGGAGAGGACACGGCAGCGCAGTCTGTTTGCAAACCCCCTCTCTGTCCTGCGCCAGGTGGCCGCCCTCCAGCCTCCTCTCCAGTGGGCCCTTCTCCGGACTCGCTCCAGCCAGGGCTCTGTCCCTCAGCCCCAGGCCTGCCCCTGGCCCCGCGTCAGAGCCCTTAGGGACTCACTGGGGGTGGACGCCGGCACAGCCCCAGGATCCAGGCGCCACTGGGTCCTCCGGAGTCCCTACGTGGTCGCAGCTGCCACCTGCTTGTATGAGGTGCCAGCACAGGACTCCTCCTTGTTGATGTGGAAGGGAAGAGGCTGGTGTCTATGCCGGGAATGCCGAGGGGCTGGAACGTGAGACCCTGGCAGGCGGTTCTGCTGAGACGCCGTCCCACGGATACGGCCTGCCGGCCTCCAAGGGCGGCCCTGAGCCGTGGCGGCTGGCAGTGGGCAGCTTGGGGCCAAGGGTCGTTGCAGGGGGCCCTCCCGCCCGCAAGGACCCCATTGAGACCTGTCCAGGCCTGCAGTGGGCCAGTGGACAGAGGGGGACCTGGAGCCAGGGGCCACGTGGCCACGTGCAGCTGTGAGCGCCTGCTGTATGCACACACTGTTCTCCTCAATGCAGGAGGCCAGCAGAAGGCATGGCCACGCCCTTGAACCCCTCAGGACCTGCTGGACAGGGGACCGGGGAGACGGTGGGGCCAGCTCTGGGCTGCCCTGGCTGCAGTCTCTGTCACCTCTCCCTCAGATGTCACCTGGCTCCAGTCTGACCCGGCGCACAGTCAGTCCTGATGCCCCACACCAGGCAGTCACTCGCTTGGTTGGCCCTGGCCTGCCCACTTGCCCGTAGGTGACCTGGGTCACACCTTCCCTGGCTGCGTGTTGGTGGCCCAGTCCTGCAGACTCCTCTGCATGGAACCCACAACCAGGCCCAGGACCCCAGCCTACCCGCCCGGCCCTGTGGCCCTATCCCCTCCCACCTTTCAAATAAGAGATCTCTTGTAATACGGCCAAACTGTGTCCTGGGCATCTTGTGGTCCATTGATACCTTCGGTCCTTTCCTTGTGACCGGATCTCAGCCCAGGACAGTGGCTCAGGTCTCTGGGTCCGGACGGAGGTCTCCCTCCCTGGGAGCCTCCCACCGAGACCAGAGTCCTGGAACTGTCTCCCCCTGTGTGCTGGCTTCCAGGCAGTCGGTGCTGGCGTGTGGCTGGTGTGTGCCTGGTGGTGGCCCCGCTCCAGCTGCCGCCTCCTCCCGAAGCCGCAGTCCAGGAGCTGGAGACGCAGCTCAGCCACATCCTCCACCAGCTGAGGGAGGTCCGAGCAGCGGCCGACTCCCGCCCTGACCTTCAGAGCTGCTGGGCTTGCGTCGAGGGGGCGGGGGTTTGGCATTTGCACTGGAATCAGCGAGTGTTGATCCTCGCCGTGCCAGTGTGGATGCCAAGTTCTCCCGGCTGCTCGGCCGGTGCGGCCTGCGGCTGGGCCCTCCACCTCAGGACACAGCCGCCCAGCCTGCCCCGGGCCTCCCCGCAGCAAGGCTTTCTCCACGAAGTTCCCTGATGGGCCCTTGTCCTGCTGAGCCCTGACCGCAGGCAGCACCCTGCACCCCTGTCACCTCCCAGGGGTCAGGGCTGGGTCCTTTTCCCTGCCCACCCCAGCACCAACACAGGACGTGCCTACGCTAGGTGCTCAGTACGGTGGGGTTGCTCTCTGCCCGGGGCGCTGGTGGCCCACCGTGTGCCACTGTGCCTGTCTCCTGCGGTGGCCGCACCTGCAGCTGGCACAGGTGGGCTCCCGCCATCCAGTCTGTAAGCAAATGCGGCCTGAAGTGGGAGGCAAGGGCCCAGGCGGATTTGCTGGGAGGAGACCCATCCTGAGGGGCTGGCCCAGTGGCTGATGGAGGACAAACCCCGGCAGAGCATCATGCTGGGTGGGGAGGGGTGCTGGGTCTGGCTCCCCAGTCAGTGAGGGGCCAGCGAGAGGCCTGGAGACAGCCCCTCTGCTGTGGAGCCTGCTGGGACTCGGCACCTGTGTGTTCTGGGGCGTACTCAGTCTTCCCGGGGGCTTCCAGGTGGTGCACCCCGCAGGACAGGCGGAGGTGGGAATGGTGAGGGGGAGAGAGGGCCCCAGACTCGATCTCCTTGGCCCCTAAGTCAGAGAATACACCATTGGGAGCCTGGTCCCGTGAAGGGGCTCAGAGCCACACAGAGGGTTCAAAGTGTGTCCTCACACCCCGGTCACCCCTCACCTGCCCCTGGGAAGGACCAGCATCTGGTCGGGAGGCCCTGGGCCCCAGCCCGGCTGCTGGCTCTCTCTAGGGACCCAGCCTGCCCGGGGGGAATGGGCCTCCCAGCCTCAGGCTGCAGGCTGGCTGATACGGCTGGTGGTGGAAGGGAAGCCGAGGTCAGACAGCCCTCGAGGTCACCCAGCTGGGCAGCAAAGCCGCCTCCCAGTGGCCTCTACAAGGCTCCGTGGGGCAGCCACTCACCCACGGCCATGTGGGCACAGGAGCCAGGTGGCTGCAGACCCCCACCCTGCTCTCTGCACCCCACACCCGCATCCTTGCTCCCAGTGAGGGGGCTGCCGGGGTGCGGGCTCACCCTCACTTGCTGGGAGCAGTGATGTCTGGGAGCCTCGGTGTCTCCGCGTCCTGGCAGATGGAGGGACGGCGGGGGGTGGGGGGGAACGGGGCGGGCAGTGAGAGGGGCTCCCTAATTCCAGCTCTCCGAGTATGACTACGGAAAAGGTCACAGGCTTTGTGCATTTGCTTTGTAATTTAAAACACCAAGCGAATCTTTGATCATTTCCCCACAAAGGAAGTAGAACAATGAAAAGACCAGGGTAGCCCAGCCGCCTCCTCCCAAGCCAAGTCCCCAGGCCTGTGGCGTGACCTCTGGGCGAGGGCCGCGGCTGCGCAGGACACCAGGGCGAGCCCCTTTCTTCAGGCAGCTAGAAATGACCGCGTGAATGTTTTATGAGCCTTGTACAAGGTTGGGCCTCTGCCTGTCCGAGCCCCGCCGGCGGTGACAAGCTGACGAAGAGGACACCCGCAGGCATGTCAGCGGGTGGACACCAACCGCAGCCGGAGGTCCTGCTTGTCACTCGCCACTGGGGGTTGGTGTGGGGGAGGGCGCCCGGCCGTCCTGGGCAGCTGTGGCCGGGGAGGAGGGCTGCCTCTGACCGCAGGTCTCTGGCTCGAAAGGGCCCAGGCGGGTGGACTGTCCCTGTGGGAGGGCCTGACCCGGGTCACAGTCCCCGCGGTGATGGCAGGGTAGGGCCAGCGACAGAGGGCACAAGCCCGCCCTGGACAGGATGCAGAGTGGACACTGCAGGGTTCCCTGGGGTCCCAGAGCCCCTTGCCATGGGAGTCACCTTCCGGGGGGCAGGATGGGCCGATGGGGTTTTCCTGGTCCCACCCAGACCCCTGCGCCCAACATCACCACACGGCAGGCCAGGCCACAGGCATAGTGGGCTGAGCTGCCTGCCTCCCGAGGGTGGGGCCTGAGCCAAGACCAGGGAGAACCCCAGTCTGGGGCGGGTCCCTGGTCTTTCCTGTATTCACTTTTCCTTCCAGCACCGCAGGGCCCTGGACTCTGTCCCACACCCACCCCCAGGACAAGGGCAACACACCCCATCTGCCTGCCCACGGGGGCGCTGGCACTCCTGTGTAGAGGTCAGAGGCAGAGGTCAGGGTCCTCACCCGGCGATGCGTACGTAGGGGACGCGGTCACACCCCAGGACGGCCGACCCCGGCTGGCCTGCGCTCAGCAAGCCAGCGCAGCCTCCCTGTGCTGCCCGGGGGTTTCCCAGGTGGACACTGGACGGGAGCGCTGTGCAGAGAGCAGGAAGTGCCCACCAGACCGCAAATCAGGGCAGCAACGAGCCAGAGCTGAGAAGCCACGGCCACTCCCCAGGCTTCGACGGAATGGCAGGAGGGCCTGGTGGACGCAGGGGCTCGGGGGTTGGGGTTGGGGGGGGAGGCCGCCGCCACACTCTTCCCCTCCGTGAGCTCTGTGCTCTGCGCAAAGGGCAGGTTCTCTCTGGGCCTCAGTTTCCCCGTCCTCAAGATGTGCTCCGGAATGAATGCGGCTGCGAACACATGCCCTGCTCACTCGCCGGCCCCCGGGCCCCAGGGCGGCGTCCCAGCCTCGTCAGGGATCCAGGTCACGGCCAAGCCTTCAAAGCCCGCAGTCCGATGAGAAGGGACGGCAGAGGTGCACGCCGGTTGCTATGGAAACACACGCAGGCTGTGGGCTGGGGGATGGGTCCCAGAGGGTCTCGGATGAGGTGTTGAAAGATAAATGTGCTTCTGAGCCCAGCGGCTGGAGGAGGTGGGGGTGGGGCACGAGTCCTTCTGGGCAGCTGGAGAGGAATAGGGTTGGTCCACCTGGGCCAAAGCGATGCAGGACTCAGAAGGTCTGTCCGTCCGTTGTCTGTCTGCTCCCTGGTGCGGGTGTGCGCAGAGCCTGGCGCTCCAGCCTGTGGATGCCTTCCTCGCCGCCCCCTCCCCACATGCCCGTGTGCGGCTCCCGGCAGCCACCGGCACGGTGCCAGAGGGGGTGCACCAGGCTGCCAGCCAGGCCCAGGGAGGTCCCAGCGCCCCGAGGTCACGCCTCGGCTTCTGTCACCACTCAGAGCCGCCGTTCCTGGGAGCTGGGCCTGTTCCCACACCTGCAAGTGCTTTTGTGGCAAAAAGGCGAGGCACATCCGGGTGGCCACGGGGCCAGGCTGCCCGCCCTCCTGTCTGTGTGTCCCAGGCCCTGCCCCCCAGGGACAGCCAGACCCCCAGGCCCCGTGTAGGGGTGCGGGGACAGCCCCCTATTCGGGCCAGCACAGGGTGGAGCAGCACCGGTCTGGTAGGAGACCGAAGCCCCACGTGGTGTCCACACTGAGCCCGGTGCTGGCAGCGCTGTCCCCGGTGGGGCTGAGCCAAAGGAGGGACACGCGCCACAGCCCAGCCTGCCGAGAGAACGTGTTCGAACTCCGCCAGCAACGTCACGGCGATTGTCTTCGCCCAGCACCGGGACGAGGTCCAGGGGCCCCCTGAGAACAGGCCAGGGGCTCAGGAGAAAGCAGTGTACCCGGCGGGCCCCTGGCACCCAGACAGTCAAGCAGGTACTGACTGCCCGGGACAGTGAGGAGCGTCCAGGCCCACCTGCCCTGTCCCCGGGGGCAGGAAGGAGAGAAAGATGGGGGGGGGCAGCTGAGAGTCCAGGGGCTGGAGCCTGCTGGGGAAGCAGGAAGCGGGAAGTGGGAAGAGGAAGTGTAGTGGCTTAATTGGCAACAATCAGGAAGATGCCTGAATATTCATGGCCCAGGGCACCGGGGATGCTGGCGCAGGCGGGAGGAGCTGCTCGCAGCCACGCCTTTGCCAACAGGCAGCTGAGCTGGGGGATGAGCTGAGCCGAAGGTCCTGAGCACAGCTGGGGCAGCACGGTGGGGCGGGGGCGGCAGGGCACCGGGCGTCCGAGGGACAGGGACGATGGGGCCTCCAGAGCAGCCATGCCGGGGTGGCGCCAGGCCCTGTCCTTGCCCGATGACCTCAGCTGTGTCATCGGGAAAGGGACAGAATGATCACACTGCCCCGATGCTTGTGGCGGTCCATCTGCCGGGGCGAGCGTTAGAACTCGCGCGGGAAGTCAGAAAGGGCGGCGGAGCTGCCCCGTTCCCCCCCCATGGGGGGGGGGTGGGCGCGGAAGCCCAAGGACAGGGGGTGTCTCTGCGCTAGCGACAGGCTCGGTTCCAGGGACGTGGCCAGCTGGGTCCCAAGCAATGGCTGCTCAGTAAGGACCTCGCCGATCAGCTCTGAGTCCTCCTTCCCCCCCCCCACCCAGTCCCGGCTCCCCGCTCCCAGTCCAAGGCTGAATGTCCAGTATCCCACCCCCAGGAAGAGATGGAGGCCGAGAGCCGGAGGGCCCAGCTGGACATCACCGCGTCCGTGAAGCTGGGACAGAAGGCGCAGCAGCAGGAGAGCAGATGGCCCGGGGCCCCAGGGCCTCCTCTCTACCTGGTGCCAGGTGTGGGGGGCCGAGACCTGGCAAGGTGACCGGTGGTGAAGGAGAAGGACGAGGCCTTGCCAGAGGGTTTGGAGTCGTCGGAGGTCACACTGGCACCCTGTTCCCAGGCCTGCCCCCGGCTGCCGAGCCTCTTCATCCACCGGCAGTGACTCAGCCCCTCCCGGCCTCTCCTCCAAGGGGCTCAGGCTGGGGGTCACCAGCTGGTGGGCACCAGCTGGCCAGGACAAAGGGCTTCTCTGTGCCGGGGGCTGGTCCCGGGGACATAGACCTGACCCTCTCCCTTTCCGATGCTTCGCTGTGTTGCTGGCTCAAGAGGCCGGTGGGCGTGTTTGGGTCCTGGGTTAGGCTGCCCAGGATGGAGCCCAGCGTGGGGGTCCTTGGCCGCAGACCTGGGCCTACGCCGACAGGATGCTCTGCTGCACCGGGGGCCGGCAGCAGGGCCCACCCCTGGCCTGGCCCACAAGCCTGGAGGCACCTGAGCCGTACGCCTGCCCCGGGCCCCTCAGCAGTGGGCACCGGGACCTGTCCTGGAAAGAGCAGAGGGATGACCGCCAGGTGGCTCCTGAGCGACCAGTGGGGACTTCAGCGGCAGGGGTGATTTAGCAGCTGCCAGTGGGGGGGAGGGGCAAGGACACACAGAGCCCTGAATTGGAGCCTGGCCAATGTCGGATCAATACCCGGCCACCAAAGTCCTGCAGGGTGTGGAGGACAAGGTACCTCTCACAGGACACCAATGGTGCTCTTAAAAGTCAGGGGCTGGGGACCTGCATTGGCCGTCCAGAGGTGGGCCAGGGTGTGGGTGCCAAGGAGGCGGGGCCGGAAGGAAGTCTGCCCAGCGGGGGCCCTGGCCCAGCTCCCAGAGGTGGTTTCACGGCTTAAACCCAGGTGGGGGTGGGGGCCCCCTTTGGGTGCCGGGCACTTCTCCCCTTCGGGGACGCAGCTACCATCTCCCTTCCCCCACCTCACCGTGACACCTGTGTGTCCCCAGGTGACCGGAAGCAGGCGCAACCGGAGGAGGGCAGTTGGAGACCTTGGTCCAGTGGCTACTTTTCTGCTGCACTTTGTGGCTTCCGGAACTTGAGCTGCAGACACGCCAGGACAGGCTCAGGGCTGGCCACCCTCCGGGCAGCGGCTGGGGAGGCTGAGCAGAGGTGGAGCTGTCCGTGGTGCTGAGCAGCCGTCCCTGGAGCCCTTGCCGGCTGCGTGTGCTGGACCAGGGGTCCTGCTGCAGGATTGGGTCCTGCTAGGAGCCCGGAGAGGGTGCAGCTGGGCCAGCCTGGGGCTGTGCTGAGCAAGGTCCCCTGTGTGTTGGGGAGGGTCCCACAGGCAGGACTGGTGGTGGAGGGGACAACTTCAGTGGCATCCTGGTCGGTGACCCAGACCTGGGGGAGGGCAGAGTGGCTTCTCCAGGGGCAGCGAGTCGAGAGCTGCTGAGGTCACTTCCAACCCGTGCCTGACAGGGGACAAGGACACCAACAAGGTGGACGGCGGCCCGGGCCCCTCTCCAGGTCCCGGCACCCTCTCTCCTGCCTGGCCCGGTGTGGCCATCACTTTTCCCTGTCGGGACATCAGTGGCCTGAGTGGACAGGATCTGGCCCAGGGCAGGGTTGGTGTGTGGTACACAGGGCCCCAGGTGGGCCTGGCGTCCCTTGTGCCCACCTGACAGACACTTATTCACCCACCCACACTGTGATGGACCCCAGGAAGAACGGCGGGAACACCCATGGCCGAGTCACCGGTGGGACGAAGCTTTGGGCAAGACAGGCCTGGGCCGCCCCTGCCCTGTGGGTGAGGCCGGGCAGGAAGGTTGGAGGACAGGCAGGATCCTGCCTCCCGGTCGTCACAGAAGCACCACTGGGTCCTGGTGCTGACGGTTCCCCTCTGGCCTCCTCCAAGGCTGGCCTCCCTCCATCCTCACAGGCTCCCCGCCCCCACCCCCAACACTCTGGGCAGCTTGGACCGGGGCCCCCAGCTGCAGCTCCCACCTTTAATTGAAATCCTTGCTCTCACCTTGAACTGGTTACCATGGCGATGTCCTTGGAGCAAGGTGAGGGCTGGGAGTGCAGCTGCAGGGAGGGGGCACCTCCTGCAGGGACACCTTCCACCTCAGTCCTGGAACCGGCGTGGCACCGGCCAGGGTTTGTGTGTGAGGGGTTGGTCCTCAGGGAGCCTCCCTCCTCTCGGCACCCGCCCAAGATCACCCTCAGGGGACACGTCCTGCCACAAAGGCCTAAGACTCGGGGGCCCTGGGGGCCACCCCAGCACTGCCCAGGCCAGGGGTAGGGGCCCAGCCTGACCTCTGCATGAGTCCTCAGGCCAAGTCAGCTCTGAGTCTGCGGCTCCCTGCATCAGACCTCCAGGTTGGGAGGCCGTAGCCCAGGCTGAGTAGTCTCAGGATCTCTGAGGGCGAGCAGCCAGAACCTGGAACTGAAGCAAACTCCCCAGGCGACACCCTGCACACGGCCGTGTAGAAGTCCATGCTCCCCAGGGCGCCGTTCCTGTGTGCCCCTTCCTCCAGGAAGCCTTCACGGATTGACCCAGCTCACCCTGCACCTGTCTCTCCCCTGACTCCAGCCTGACACTCACGGGAAGACCCAACTTGAACAGGCCCCGGGGGGATGAGCCCGAACACAAAGGCATGAGGGAGCGTCCTCACCCCAAAAGGTGTGTGTGTGACCGGATGATGGGACAAGGCAAACGTCACTTTATCAGCCCGTGAGAAACCCCGTCTGTGCCTCGCCTTCCCGGGTTGCGGACTGAGTGCTGGATGAGCTCTGTGCCCGGGGCATCCTGACCCCATCGGGAGAGAGCCGGCTGGGGGGGCAGCGTGCTGGCCTTGCCCACTGACGAGAGCACCGGGCTCGGCCCTGCACACGGCCACACTGGGCACTGCGCCTTCGGGACAGTGTGGAGCCGGGGACTCTCGTCAGGGCTGCGCGGGCAGGCACCTCCTCTCACGCAGGAGCCTTTAACTGTCACCGTCCCCCGCCCTGGGAGGGGCTCCGGCTCGGTCTAGCCCTGGGTGGCCCTGCCCCAGGGAGGAGGTGGCCTTTGCCTGCCATGGGGACAGTGCTCCGGGACCCTTCTCCCCTCCCGACACCCAGTCAGGGCCAGTTCACCAGCCCCGGCTTCAGTCCAGCCCTCAATCAGCTTGGAGAACATTCCGGTTCGTAGCTCACAGCTGGCTCGAGATGAAGCATGAAGATGCCAACAGAATCCAGGGTCTGGCCCTGCCTGGGGGCCGTGGGTGGGTGAGGACGAGGGGGCGAGGGGGTCCTATTTGGAGGGACAGAAACCAGACCAGGCACCAGGGCTGTGGGGCGGTCTGTGGGAGGTGATCTGTCAGGCCCGAGTGGCCCAGGCAGTTTCCCCGAGGGCAGACAGTGGGGTGCCTCCAGGACATGGTCCCATTAGGGGCACAGGCCAGACCTGGGACACGCCAGCCCGAGGCCGGGAGGAAGCCAGGGTGCAGGCCTGAGGGCAGGTAGCCTGGGTTGGAACCCCACTGCTGGCTGTGTGACCTTGGGCAGGTGACTTAACCTCTCTGTGTGTCCATGTCCTCTGTTGAAGACAGGGAGAGCAAAGGGCCCACCTCCTAGGGGCGTGTGGGGGGCCCAGTGAGTCCGAGGGTGTCAGAGGCCTGGGCGGCCGCAGGGCTGAGCCGGCACTCTCGGGGCCCAGCCCTGGAGACCTCCGTCTGTACCTCTCCGGGCTCCTGTGAGCGAGCGGGGAGGTGGGGAGGGCCCTGTCACCCACAGGGCACCTGGTCTGGGCGGGGAGACCGTGAAGGAGGGCTGACGGACACTCTGCCCCACTGGGGACAGAGGCCCCGTGGGAGGAGCGCAGAGGCGTCACCAGCCCCTCCTTCTCTGCCTGGTCCGGGACCCCACGCCTCTGTTTGAGCCCCAGGGGCAGGGTTGGGAGGTGGTTGGGGGGGAACTCAGGGTGCACGGGTGGCCGGCCGTGGATCCGCATTTCTGCGGAGCACACCTCTCTCCCTGCAGACCTGGGTTCCTTCGTGCAAAGCGGCCCCTCCGTCCCTCCTCCAAGCACCTGCTGCTGGGCCAGTGGCCACCTTGACCTGCCCGAGGGTGGAGCCCCGGCCCAGGCTGGCAGCTGGGCCCGAACCCTCCTCAGCTGCCCCAGGGCAGCAGCCCACAGTGTGCGGTGGGGGCAGCCCAGGGGCTCTCAGGCTGCACGGAGGGGGGGCCTGGAGGCTGCAAGAGGGCTTTGCGGGGGCGTGAGGCTCCTTCCTCTCCCCAGAAAGGCGGGCGCGGACCAGGCTCCCCACAGGACGCTCCCGGCCCGGTCGCCAGTGACAGGCGGATGGGGGTGGGCTGTTTCCCCGAAGCCTCGCTGGGCAGATGAGGAGCGACCTGTGGTTTCCAAACGGCAAAGCGGGGCGGAGGCGATGGAGTTGACCAGACCCGTGCAGGGCGCCCCTCCTGGCGCCGGGAGCCCCCGGTCCCCGCCCACGGCTCCGACACGCCCCCAGTCCCGGGAGGACACGGGAAACTTCACCCCCGCGGGCGGAGCGCAGCCTCCTCCCCTCCCGTCCTCCCCTCCCTCCGGGTCCCTCCCTCTCGCCCTCCTCCCCTCAGGCTGGAGGCGGGCAGGTCCGGGCGGGGCCGCGCCGCTGAGCCCACAGCCCGTCTCCCGGCCGCGCCAGAGGAGCAGCCGAGCCAGGGCCGGCGGACGGAGCGGCCGGCGCGGCGCGGGGGGCATGAAGTTGGGCGCACGCGGGCCGCGGGGCGGGGGCGCGGCGGAGCCAGGAGCCACCGGCGTCTAGAGCTTGCTCGGTGCGCCATGGAGCTGGGGGGCCCGGGGTCGCCCCCGCCGCCGCTGCTGCCACTGCTGCTGCTTCTGGGGGGTGGCCTTCTGCCCGGTAAGTTTCGGGGAGCTGGACGGGGCCCCTTTTGCCCCTTTCAGGGCGGCCCAGGACCGCCGGAGCCGGAGGAGGGAAGGCTCCCGGCTGCAGTCCCCGCCGCGGGTGCGCGCACCGGGGCAGCCGCGGGGGCTCCCCACCCCCAGACGCAAGGGCTGTCCTTCGGCCTCCGGCCGAGCAGGGCAAGGACGGAGTTAATCCGCCCGAACGCAGGGAGAGGGGTTTGCGTGGCGTTGTGCGGGGGGGGGGGGCGGGGGGGGCTGCTGTTTCGGCAGCTGGACCCAGAAGCCCTACCTCGGGTGGGGAGAGGCATCCGCCTCAGTCACCCCCACCCCCATCCGGCCAAATCCACCCGCAGACCCCGCCCCCGTGCCGGCCACTGGTTTTCGGGGATCAGCGGAGCAGCCCCTGCCTCCTGCCAGCAGA
The DNA here is from genome assembly GCA_004027475.1 of Anoura caudifer. NCBI lineage: Eukaryota > Metazoa > Chordata > Mammalia > Chiroptera > Phyllostomidae > Anoura > Anoura caudifer. The sequence goes on from PVKU01002130.1 coordinate 129,348, forward strand.
CCTCTGGGTCCCTTCCAGGGCCCCAGCCCACAGGGGTGGGGAGTCCCTGCCCCTCCACCTCCAGCCCCTGGGCAGCCGCCTGGCTCTTCTGGGGGCGTGAGAAGGGGACGGAGCCCCTGGCTGTGCACCTTCCTGGTCAAAGGGACCCGGGACAGGGGCTGGGCATGCAGGGTCTGGGTGCAGGGCCCACCCCAGGGGTGCACGGACAGGCCGTCTCCCCTTCCCCTCCCCTTCTCCCCCAACCCCTTGTGATGCAGGTGCGGGGGCCACACACTGGCCAAGGGGCTGGGCCCAATGAGAGAGGCCCTTCGCAGGCCCTCCCGGTGGGGGCTCCCTCCAGCCTCCCCCGAGGGCAGCCCACAGTCCACCCAGGGGCTGGGGCGCTGGCTCAGGGTTCACAAGGCCCCTCAGGCATCTGGGCTGCACGTGGGGTGCAGCAGCCACTGAAAGCTGGGCCCTCAGGCCCCTTTTGTCTCCTGCCTGGGCTTGCCTCCCACCCCCGCCGCCCTCTGCCCCCCACCCCATCCTGCAGGCACCCCCACCTTGTTCTCAAGACTGTGCTGGTGGCTGGAGGTGCAGCCTTTGTGGGTGACTCTTCCGGATCAGCGCCTGTGGGAACTGTCCCCTTCCAGGGAGGGGGCCTGTGTTCAGAGGGTGGGGGTTGGGAGGGCTCCCCTGAGGACAGGGTGGTCACGCTGGGGGTAGAACCTGAAGCTGGGATAGGGCAGTGCGGGCAAAGGCCCTGAGGTGAGAGGCATGTGCCCGAGGAGAGGTGAGGAGGCAGGGCGGCTGAACATGGCCTGGCGTGGGGCAGGGGGATGGGGGGCAGCCCGGGGGGGGGGCCCTGAACCCTGCGGCCAAGCCACCCGCCTGCCCGCCTGTCCCCAGCGAGCAGCCACGTGGAGACTCGGGTCCATGCGGAGGAGCGGCTGCTGAAGAAACTCTTCTCCGGCTACAACAAGTGGTCTCGGCCCGTGGCCAACACCTCGGACGTGGTGCTCGTCCACTTTGGCCTGTCCATTGCCCAGCTCATCGACGTGGTAGGTGCGGGGTGGGGGGTGGGGGCATTGGGGCCTAGCAGGTCACAGAGTCCTGCCGGTGGCCCCGGGCCCAGGGGGCCACAGGGGGGACAGGACTGCCGTCCCTGCCCCACCCACGCCCTCACGGGACCCCAGCACCTCTGTCGTGGGGTCCAGAGGAGAGGCCGCAGGGCCAAGGGCAATGCCTGAGGGTCAGGGACGTGGTCTCTTCTCCCCAAACTGGCTGCGAGGGGGGCTTGTCCAGCAGGGAAGCACCCAGGCCTGTGCCTTTGGAGACACAAGGCCCCACCCTGTCCAGAGCCTTCATAGCAAGTGGGGCCCCGTGCACCCCAAGGTTGATTTGCTGGAAGCAGGAGGGGGCAGGGGCCCGCTCGCTGGGGCCCACGTGCAAAGAGGCTGCCCCGTTCCTTCCTCAGCTGGGAGCCCTGGGGCACCCTCTTTCCCACACACCACAGTCGGGGGAGGGCAGGGCCCCAGCCACCTCTGCAGTTGACCAGACCTCGTTTCCAATCTGGAAAGGTGCAGGGCAGCCTTGTCCCCATAGCTCTTAAGTTCTTAAGTCCCATCCTGGGCTTGGTTACCTCCGGAGACGAGGTGCTCACTCCCCCATCTCAGCCCGGGCCTGTCCTTGTGGGTAAGGACACGCAGGGCCGAGGGAAATGGGCCCCGTCAGGGAGGGGCCACGACCGCTTTACTTGTCTGGGTCCTAGGACGAGAAGAACCAGATGATGACGACGAACGTGTGGGTGAAGCAGGTGAGTGGAGGGCCCCGCCCCTGCCCCGCGCCCAGCCCCTTCCCCCTCCCCCTGGCCTCTCAGCTGCGGCTCTCTGCGCCCGCCCGCCCCGCCCAGGAGTGGACCGACTACAAGCTGCGCTGGGATCCCAGCGACTACGAGAACGTGACCTCCATCCGGATCCCCTCGGAGCTCATCTGGCGGCCGGACATCGTGCTGTACAACAAGTGAGCCTGCGGGGCTTGGGGGCGGGGCTTTGGCAGGAGGCGGGGCGCCGCGGGGCAGCTCTACCCGGCCCAGTGAGCAAGGCGCAGCCTGTGTCCCGGCCTCACCTGAACCAGCGAGGACAGTGAGGGGCTCCGTGGCCGCCAGGCCAGCCCCAGGGACGTCGGGTGGCCACCACCTGTCTTGGCCTCGGTCTCTTCCCCGCGGGGGCAGGAAAGGGGGCCGGACCCCCTCCCCCAGAGCCAGAGCTGCTCTCCTTCAGCCTGGAGTCACCACTTTCAGCATCTGTGCCCTGCCACGCACGGAAGTCCTGCACGGCTTGTCATATTCCAGCTCTCAGCCCCGGTCCCCCAGCCACACTTCCATCTGGGCTCCGGGGCCCCCCTGGGACCCTCACGGGGTGGGGGGGTCCCCGCATGTGCTCGTGTCCCTGCTGAGCTGTCACTGAATCCACGTCCGTGATCCCTGTCTCGGGCTGGGCCTCGGGGCTCGCGGAGACCAGCACTCAGCTCCCTGCACCCCGCCACGTGCCTGCCGGACCTGCCTCCCAGACAGACACCCACCCGCCCACCCGCCTGCCGCACACAGGCCCTGCCAGGGCCCCGGGCGCTGGGCCTGACCCACAAAATGCTATTTGATTAGGACCCGGCTCCTCTTCCAGCTCAAGTGACCCCAGTGACGCCTGCGGGCAAAGCGGCCGCACGTGAGGGAGCTCGGAGATGCTTTCCGGATGCATTAAGTGAGGGCATCTCGAGAGAGCTGCGGGGGTGGCGGGGGGAGGGGGTGCTGGGCAGGCCTGCTCTCTGCAAGCCACCGGTCTTCCCCCACAGGCCCTGAGTCTCCAGCCACCCTGCCTTTCTGGGGTCCATGCTCAGCTCCCCAAGGCCCGCCCAGGACCTTGGGTCCTGAGAACACACACCAGCGTCAGCTCTGGGACCTGGGGAGCCTCAGGTTCCCCAGGGAGCTGGAAATTCCCTGGGGCGACTGTACCTCCCCGAGCTCTGGGACCTGTGCAGCCTGCAGCCCTGGAAAGTGGGGGCCACCCCCCAATCCTCCACCCTCTCCTCCCTGCCAGGACCCGTGGAGGTAGCAGGGTGGATGCCAGCTTCTCTGTGGCTTTGGCTGACCCCGAGGCTCTCTCTGGACAGGGCCCCGGGGGTGAGGGTGGGGGGCAAGGAGCTGAGCACTTGACCATGGCCGACTGGTCAGCCCACACTGCTGGGTGAGGCGGAGGGCAGGGGGTGGGGCCCAGCTTTTCCAACGGCTTTGGGACACCCCAGTTTGACGGTCATGCAAGTGAGGCCGTGCCGCCTGCTCGCGGCTTTTCTAACGCTGTCCGTTTGGGGCAGAGGGTGTCCTGTGACCACTCGTGGGGCATCTCAGGGCCTGGAGCAGGAACTTGGACCAGCCAGATGGGCTTCTCTGCTCTGCCCTCCCTGCCCCACAGCCGCAGCCCCACGCAGAAGGGGCTCAGGGCTGGACAGTTCCACCCCGGGGCCTTCTGGGGGCGGGAGGTGGGCCCAGGGGCTGCAGGGTGGCGTCCGTCTGCCTGGCACAGAGGAGCCAGCTCTGGGAGGGAGCCCAGGCCTTCCTGCGGGGGTCACAGCCTTGCTCAAGGAAACCGCTCGTTCTGGCTGCCCTGCCGGGTGGCTGGTCCCACCTGCAGAGTGTAGGGCCGTCCCTCAGCCCTTCTGGGGACCCTGCCAGGGCTGGATATGCCCCCTGGGTACGCTGGAGTGTAGAGCTGCCCCAGGGGCTTGTGGGAGGGCTGCTGTGTGGGTGCCCCTGGGCCTTGTGGGAAAACTGAGGCTGAGAGAGAGGCACAGCCCAGGCTCCATCTGCCTGGGGCCTGGACTGGGGGCCCTGCGCTCCCGGCGGCAGCGGCAGGACGGGCACACGCTGGCGGTGGGCGCCCCGGGGGCCTCCTCCCCTCGGGGCTCACCCCTCTCTTCCTGCCCAGTGCGGACGGGGACTTCGCCATCACCCACCTGACCAAGGCCCACCTCTTCCACGACGGGCGGGTGCGGTGGACGCCACCCGCCATCTACAAGAGCTCCTGCAGCATCGACGTCACCTTCTTCCCCTTCGACCAGCAGAACTGCACCATGAAGTTCGGCTCCTGGACCTACGACAAGGCCAAGATCGACCTGGTGAGCCTGCACAGCCACGTGGACCAGCGGGACTTCTGGGAGAGCGGCGAGTGGGTCATCGTGGACGCCGCGGGCACCTACAACACCCGGAAGTACGAATGCTGCGCCGAGGTGTACCCCGACATCACCTACGCCTTCGTCATCCGGCGCCTGCCCCTGTTCTACACGGTCAACCTCATCCTGCCCTGCCTGCTCATCTCCTGCCTGACGGTGCTGGTCTTCTACCTGCCGTCCGAGTGCGGCGAGAAGGTCACGCTGTGCATCTCGGTGCTGCTCTCGCTGACCGTCTTCCTGCTGCTCATCACCGAGATCATCCCGTCCACCTCCCTGGTGGTGCCGCTCATCGGCGAGTACCTGCTCTTCACCATGATCTTCGTCACCCTGTCCATCGTGATCACGGTCTTCGTGCTCAACGTGCACCACCGCTCCCCGCGCACCCACACCATGCCCGCCTGGGTGCGCCGCATCTTCCTGGACGTCGTGCCGCGGCTGCTGCTCATGCGGCGGCCGGCCGTGGTCAAGGACAGCTGCCGGCGGCTCATCGAGTCCATGCACAAGGTGGCCGGCGCCCCGCGCTTCTGGCCCGAGCCGGAGGGGGCACCCGACTTTGTGAGCAGAGTCCCGAGCCGGGGACCCTCGCCCGCCTCGTCCTTCTGCCGCCCCCCGGACGAGATTGTCAAGCCCCAGCCTGCCTGCACGTCGCCCTCAGGCCAGGTGCCTACTCTGCAGCCGGCAGAGGCTGGGACACCCAGCCCCTGCCCCTCACCCGGGCCCTGCTCCTCGCCCGGGCCTTGCCGCCCACCTACCAGCCCTCAGGCCCTGGGCCCGGCCACAGCCCGGTCCCTGAGCGTCCAGCACATGTCCAGCCCCAGCCCAGCCGAAGAGGTTGGTGTCCGGTGCCGGTCTCGGAGTGTCCAGTACTGCGTTCCCCAGGACGAGGCCGCTTCCCAGGTGGATGGCCCCGTGGCTGGCTCTCCCCGCTCCCTGAAGGTCCCCTGGGCTGGGCTCCCACCTTCGGCCCAGGCCTCTCCCTGCAGGTGCAGGTGCCAGGAGCTGCCCTCGGGGTCCCCGAAGGCCACGTTCAAAGCCCGAGGCTCCAAGGCTCCGCCCCAGCCCCCGCCCCTGTCCCCCACCCTGGCGCGGGCCGTGGAAGGCGTCCACTACATCGCCGACCACCTGAAGGCGGAAGACGCAGACTTCTCGGTGAGTCCCCACCCCGGCTGCAGCCGAGGTGCCCGGGCCCATGTGGGACCCTGTGAAGGAGGGAGTGGCCTGTGAAAAAATGCAGAAACTGGGCCCGGACCGTGGGGACACCCCCTCGGGCTTCGAGAGCCTGCAGGCGGCAGGGCAGGGCCCCTAGCCCCCCCCCCATCTGTGCCTGGTTAGCTCCGGCTGCCGGCCCGCCCCTCATCGGCGGCGCGCTCGGCCTGGTTCTGGTTCCCCAGCCGTCGCCCGCTCTGGGGAGCGAGCTGACTTCACAAAGCGTCCAGATGACCAGCGGCTTTGGTCCGCACTGGCGTTTCATCCTCGGGAGGGGACGGGGGCGGGGGGATGTGCACAGGGTGGGGGCGGGGTGGGGGATGAAAGGCGGAGGGAACAGCCCGGCCCCTGGCCCCAGCAGGGTCCGGGAGGATGTTTTATTTTTAAGTGCCCTGCTTGCTCTCGGGCTCCCTGTCTATGCGCAGCTGCTCGGGCTTGGTTTGAGCTCCTCAGGACGCCTGACCGCTAAAAAAAGCCGAGCGGGGAATGGCGATGGAGACCCCCCTGTCCCACAAGGGGACTGCGCAGCCCTCTCCTGGAAGGGCGTGTCCCGCCCCTTCGTGCCTGCCGACCTGGGCTCGGGGTGGGGGGTGGGGGGGGTGCCTCCTTTCTGCTCACAACACCCAGGGCTGTGCCTGCCTCTCTCGTGTGCCCCGCACCCTCGCGGGGCTCCAGGGACAGAGCTGAGAGACCCCGCTGAGCCCTGTGACCCCGAGGGGCCTTAGGACAGACACCTGGTCAGCTGGCCCCTGAGCACCGGGGAAGGGATGGCCGTTGGGGGCCTCAGCTGCCACTCCCGGACACCATCCCTCCTGAGGCCCCTGGGGGCTCATGTTCGCCGTCAAGCCCGTTACCCAGGGTGCCCCTGGCCCTTTTCCTGCATGGCCGGGCGGTGCAGGCGGCCGCTCTCTGGGCTCACTTGCTCCATCTGGAAAATGGGGGGCACTCGATGGTGCCCACGGTGACCCCCTGGTTTAGCAAGCCAGGAGCAAATGCCACCATGAAGCGGCCCAGACGCTGGCTGGGGCCTGGTGCATGTCGAAGGTCCCCCGGGGCTCAGGTGAAGCTGGGGGCCCAGCGCTGAACCCCCTCTCTCACGGTGGCTGTGGTGTCGCCCCTCCGAGGGCGCTGCCCCCTGGCCACCGTCGGCGGGAGGGCGATGGCCCCCGCCCCCGCCCCACGCTTTGCCCCACCGCAGGGCGCCTGCGCCGGCTCCGGCCGTGGGGCGGCGCTGACGCGGGCCTGGGTTGCAGGTGAAGGAAGACTGGAAGTACGTGGCCATGGTCATCGACCGCATCTTCCTCTGGGTGTTCGTCCTCGTCTGCCTGCTGGGGACCGCGGGCCTCTTCCTGCCGCCCTGGCTGGCCGGCATGATCTAGGGGCCCCTCCGGGGCCTGCGCCTGCCTCCCGAGCGGCTCCGCACGGGGCGGGGCCTCGCTGCCGGCCAGATCGTCCCCCTGTCTTCCGTCTGCCGCCCCCCCGGGGGCGCCGTGCGCTCCAGCAGCTACGACCCGGGAGGTCTTATTAAAGTTTACCCAGAGCTCAGCCATGTCGGGCTCTTGCACATGCGTCTGCTCGCTCTCTCTCTGCCAAGGTCCCAGCGGCCTGGGGCCCTGGCGCCACGCCCTTTGGCCCTCCCAGCCCCCAGCGCCCCCCTTCCCCGTGGGACCCCGCCTGTGGGGCCCCACCCCCTCGTCCGCAGGCCTGCGCTCTGTGCCCCACACACTGCGTTGGGCTCCCTTTTGCCAGGGTGGGCCGATTAGTGAAAACCCAAGTTTTGTGCCGAAGGGCCCTTGGGGAATGGAGCGGTCAGACCTGGTCCCGCTTGGAGGAGGTGCGTGGCTGGCCCCCCATGGGGAAGGGACGCTTGGGCTCAGGGACTCTAGGTGTTTGCTTTTCAGGGGTCCTGGGGGGTCTTGGGCAAGCACTTCACGGGGCCCGCAGGTCCGTGCGTCCTGAGAGTTTGTGAGGGACCCAGAGTAGCATCCAGGACCCAGGCTCCAGGTCCCCATCCAGGCTTCCTGCCCCGACATCTCCCTGTGGGCTCCCCCTCTGTGCACAGCCCCCACCAGCGCCCCCTGGGGCCCACCCATGAGCAGGGACTTCCCTGATGCGTCAGCAGCCATGGTGAGGATGGGGGACCCTGAGGATAGCCCCTCAGGGCTGACTGGGACCCTCCCATGTGGTGCTTGAGGTGGGGCCCCTGGGGGGGTGGGGACCCCCCATAGGCCTCATTCCCTTGGACCCACCCACTGGGGGCCAGCTCAGCCAAAGTACCACTGTCACCACAGGATGCAGGGGCCGTCGGCCCAGGGGTGGTGGGGGAGCCTGAGGGCTGGGATAGTGCTGGGGGCACAGACAGTGTACCCTGTAGCCCTGGAAAACATTGCCCGGGGAGGGGCGTGGGGGTGGGGGTGGGCTTCCCCCCTTCCTCATTCTTGGGATCCTCAGTCAAGGACAGCATGTCCCCTCCCGGGGGTGACACTGGGTGGAGGGAAGAGGGAGGGACCTGTTCCCACCGTGTACGACCAAGGGCCCCCTCTGCAGACCCCTCGCATCAGGGTGGCCTCGGGCAGGTGCCTGGCCATGTGTCCTGGGTCCCGAGGCCCTTGGGGGAATTGAGGGAATAATTCGGCGAAGTTCAGAGCTGAGCACACCAGGGGTCGGGCTTGCGGGTCTCAGCCGGGTGGGGTGCCCATGCTGGAGATGGGGCTACACCCCTCGCCCGCACTCCGTGATGGGAGGGCCCTGACTTGGGCCCAGGGGTCCTCCTGCCCGGGAGGGGGAGGCAGAGGCCCCAGGGCCTAAGTCCCGGGCGTCCTCTCCTCCCGGGCCCCAGGCCACGTGGGACCCCGTCTGCCCCGCTCTGCTCTGCTTCCCGGGGGTCTTGGGGCGTCAATCCTGGATGCTGCGGCCTTCCACCCGCGTCGGGCAGCTCACCCGGGACAGGTGAGCCTGAGCAGCGGGGACAGCAGGCCCCGGGAGGGGAGCGGCGAGGCAGATCTCAGATGCGAGGCCCCAATCCTCCTTATGTAAGTGGACGCGGCCGCCAGATGCACCGGCATCTGCCAGGAGTGGCCCTGGCGCCCGGCCCAGCCACAGACGTGCTCCTCTGGGCCAGGAGGGAGGCCGCGCAGCAGCTGCGGGGACCGGAAGCACACGTCAGGAAACCCAGTGATACCAGGGTGAGTGCCCTGTTCCCACCGCAGCAGCCGGGCCCTGGCCGCTGCTCGCCTCCATGGCTGGGGCGGGGCCGGGGGGGGGGGGTCCTTTGATGGAAATTTACAAACCACAAAACTCACGGTCTGCAGCCCTCAGATGAGTGAGGGCCACGGACTCCGACACCAAGGATGCGGGGTGCCGCCAGCCCTGGTGTCCTCATTTCTGTGCACTGACCGGGGGGACCCTGCTGCGGCCCGCAGGGGTGGACAGACGGACGGCCCCTGCAGGGCCGTGCCCCCGCCTCTCTCCCTCACACTCCAGGCCAGTGTTCCCCGTCCTAAGTCACCCAGGGCCCTGTGAGAAGGGACAGGCCGGTGCTCCGGCACCTGCTGGGATTGCCCGAACTAGCCACTCCTGAGCTGCCGGCCCGGCCTGACCCGGCCCCTGGCTCTGCACGGTGGCCATGGTGAGGCATAGCCCTCCTCTCAGGAAATCAAGTAACAGATTCTTCCCTCAAAGGTGCCGGCCCCCTCATGGCGAGCCTTTGGGGCACAGAGTACTCCAGGTGCGAGCACACCTGTGTGGGGTCACAAGGTCACGGGCTGCCAGTCTTCCTCGCCAGCTGCTGCGAGGCATCTGCCAGCTGGGGCTGCAATGGTTCGCTCCTTATCCCTCATCCGGTCTTGGAGTCGCACCTGCCCTTGACTGAGGGTGTCAGGCGAGGCCTCCCCGCCATCCATGACCATATTTTTGACTTTCAGCCACGGCTTTCGAAGAAAAGCTTTGGGTTCTGATGCGGGGCGATGTCTTCTTTGCTCTTTCTCTGGTCGTCGCCTTATGCATCCCCGTGTAAGAGGCCCTTGCCCATCCCCAGCTTGCGAATACCACCCCCCCCCTTCCTTCTGGAATGTTCAGAGCACTCAGGGCCTTCCGGTTCCCCAGGTTTGGGGAATTACGTTCAGTATCAGGTGCAGACGAGGGCGCAGGGTCCATGGCTTGGCGTCGAGCCTGCAGCTGTTCCCGCCATTTGTTGAAAACACCGCCCCTCCCCCGGGGAAAATGCCTAAAAACCAGGAGCCCCTGGGTCCCCCAGGCTTCCCCTGGTTGTGGGTCGGCTGCTCCGTCCTGGCCGGAGCAGGAAGCGTGTCGTGTCTTCTGTCCCATGCCGTGGCAGAGGCCACCTCCGGGGTGCGGAGACCGGCCCCCGCCCCACGGCCTCCCACCCTGCACAGAACCAGCAGCCCCTGCCGCTCGGGAGCCCTGCCCTCCCCCACCGCCCCGGCGGAACGATCTAGAGTGTTCGGTTGCTGACAGCTGCCCGCACCGGGGTTCACTTCCGAGCATCGAATCCGGCTCCTGACCGGGTCCTTTCTGTGGTCACGCCTCAGTCCCGCAGGGGGTCTGTCTGGTGCCCGCTCGTCCCACTGGGGGTTTCGGGGGATGTGACCTCTGAGTGCTTTTCCTTCCACACACACGGAGGTCTCTACCCTCCCAGGTCTGCCCTCCAGCGGCTCTCGTGCTGCAGGGGGGTTAAAGAATGTTCCGTCTTCCTTACGCTTCGTGGGAACAAATCTACAGTTAAAAAAATCAACCCCATTTGACATGATGACCCCCTCGATCCGAGATCATACACTTAGTTCTAGTTCTCAGACCCTAGAAACCCACTTTCAGCATTCCCACCTCGTTTGCTCTCACCCTGCCCTGTGGTGGAGCCCAAGCCCAAAGGTGAGCCCACAGGTGCGGCTCCCACGTCACCCTCTCGGCCTGGGGGCAGCCCTGCCCGGACCCCCGTCTGCGGCTGAATCTGTGGTTACTCAGCCCACCCTGTGGATTCGTTCCTCCTGATGCATTTTTTTTTAAAAAAGACTTTATTTATTTTATAGAAAGGGAGAGAATCATCATTGTGTGGTTGCCTCTCACACGCCCCCTGCTGGGGACCTGGCCTGCAACCCAGGCATGTGCCCTGACTGGGAATTGAACCGGCAACCCTGTGGTTCACAGGCTGGTGCTCAGTCCACTGAGCTGCACCAGCCGGCTCTCCGGATGCGTTTTCTGTGCCAAGTTTCCAGTCAGCTTCTCCCTGTGCCCCACGCCACTAGTACCGCCCCCCCTCCTCAAAGACGCCGTGGTTTTCAGTTAACGGGCCACGGAGAACACGGCCTTCTCTGTCCGGTCGTCTGGCGGGGCTTTGCTCTCAGGTGCCCCGTTTTCCCTGGTGAATTCCTCTCTCTCCCAAACCTGAGGCGAGTGCTGTGTGTGTGGCGGTGTATGAGTGCGTGTGCTCACGTGTGCACGCTAGCAGTGCACGGGTGTGTGCCTGGACGTGTGTGGCCAGCCCACAGCAGGGTCCACCGGTCAAGGGCCAGAAGCTGAGGGTTTTCAGCTCAGGCCCCAGGCGGGGACACTGCGGCGCGGGACCCCTCAGCCTCGTTCCCGTGAAGACACAGAAGCTTCCTCGCTTGCGAGGAGCCTGGCACTCGGTCCTGGGACCAGTCTGACCGCCTTTGCCCCAGGGAAGCCGGCCCACCCGTGGCTTCCACTCACCTCTGGGATGGTGGTGCCCACACTTCTGCCCCGGGAACCCCAGACTCCCCAGCCCACCTGCCCCACTCCCCTTCTTCAACCGGCCACTGCCAGCACCAGGAACCTGCTCTCCAGTCCCCGGGGCCTGTTCCCGGGGCTCCCACCGCCCCGCCGAGGGGCTCAGCCATCTCCATCCTGGAGGACAGCAGGGGAGGTCCCGCCCTGCCTGGCTCCCCAGGGTCTGATCTTCAGGTGGTCACAGCCCCTGGGGCTTCTGGCAGCTCTCAGGACGAACCCAGGCCCTCCCGCAGCGCTGACCCCTCTCCTGGCCCTGTGCTCAGCCTTCCTGTGCCCGGGGTCCTGGGTCCTGGTGGGCCCTGCCCAGCTGCATCCAGCCTCAGGCCTCTCGAGGCTGCGCCCCTGTGGAGTCTCCTCCCACCTTCCCTCCCTCCCTCATTCCTGACCTGCTTCCCAGGTCCCCATGGAGCCCCTTGTTGGCTTCCCACCCTGCTCTGCCCGGTTCTCCCTGGTGTTTAGAAAACTGCTCTGCATTGAATTGATGAATCAACTGGAAGGGCCCATAGCAGCTGCTGAGGCTTCCAGGGTGGCCAGGGGCAGGCTGCTGGGGGTTGCTGAGACCGCCAGACTCCAGCCTCGGAGGGCGGACTGGGCGCTGTTCTCAAAGCCCACCCCACCTGGGTGACTCAGTGTGTGGCTCAGGCTGCAGACCCCTGGCCTGCGGGGGCCTGAGCTCTGGGGGCTGGAGCTGGGGCTTCAGTGGCCTTGAGGGAAGGGGGTGAGCCCCAAGGCAATGGGGAGACTGTAGGCTTGGGGGTCCCTGGGTGGGGCTCTCTCTGAGATGGGGTGGGGGGAGTAATGAGCAGCTGCCACCCTTGCTGAGCTCCGGTTTATGTGACCATGTGACCGTGGGAACAGTACTTGGGGGTCCCAGCCCTCCCTCTCTGCCGGGCCCTGCCGCCTCCGCGGCTTCCCAGACTCTCCAGGATCCTCCCGCACAGACAGACGGACATGGTGTCTGGCACTCCGGGGTGGGGGTGGGGGCGCTGGTCACTCGAGGCAGCAAGGGGACTGTCCTGGCCGGAGAGAAGATGGGTGGGTCTGGGGACACGGTGGACAGCTGACACCCGGTCTATCCGCCCAGACCCCATTACCCAGCTCGGCCAGCCAGGCACAATCAGAGGGGGGATGCCGTGAGCCCCCGTGCCCCACCCACGTCCACCCAGCCCGGGTCCTCCCTGGACTCCTGCTGGGCAGGCTCCCCGAACCCTTGGCCCACACTGGGCCCCCCCGGGACCCCCACTGCCTTCTGCCCCCAGGCCGAGCTCACCTGCTCCTCCAGGGGGCCCCGGGACCCCACTGCCCTGAGGCCGGAGGCTGCCCATCCGAGCAAGGGCTCCAGGCTCCCCTGAAGGAAGGGCTGTATTGGGACACAGGGAAGGAGTCCCTGCCCCTCAGGCCAAAGCTGAAAGCTCGGGAGGGGCTCCCTGAGCCCCCAACAGGCACTGACTGGGGGCTCCATGGCTGAGGTTTAGGGTGAGGCAGGCCAGGTGGGGGCAGCACGGGGTGGGGTCCCCATGACAGCCCCTGCAGCTTAGCTGATCCCAGGTGCTGCACCTGGGCTCTGAGCTGGGGGCTCCCACAGGGAGGGCCCCTCCCTGCCCTCCCCTACCCATAGTGCAGTACCTCCCCCCTCCTCCCAGGCTCCTTCCTCAGCCTCTCTGTCCGCTCTGCGCCCCAGTCAGAGGGACGGACAGAGGACAAGGCCACTGGACTGGGTTTCCTGTGTGTTGGAGGTGAGGAGGTGGGAGGAGGGGTGGAGAGACAGGAGAGGGGACAGAAGGCCGGTGGGAGCCCAGGAAGCTGGGCAGCCTCCAGTTCTGCAGGGCCAGCCTCCGAGGGGTCCAGTCTCCCCACCCGGCCACACAGACACCAGCCCCCCAATAGTGCAGGGACATTATCCCCCCAGATCCCTCTCCAAGGGGCTAGTACCTCTGTCTTCAAGGTGGGGGCCAGCACGTGCCCCTCCTCCAGGGAGCCGGGCCGCAGTGCGTGCGATCGGGGGCCCCGAGGCCTCCGAGACAGGCAGGGGGGGCCGGCTGCTCTCGTGGAGGAAGGAGTCCAACTTCAGCATGTGTGCTGGGGATAAGCGTGAGTCAGCGGGGGCGGGGCGGGGAGGACCCCTGCCTCCCAGACTCCGGGGGGCGTGTGCAGTGAGGGGAATGGCCAGGCAAGGCCAGGTCTGCTGGGATTGGCGGGGGGGGGGAACCTGTGCCCAGCCTGGCCCTGTGGGGACAGTGATCATGTGGGGGTCCTCGCGAGGAGGCTGGGCCCCTCACTCTGGATGGCGGACTCGCAGGCCTGGCTCACGAGCTGGTAGATGGTGGCCAAGGACTGGGGCTCCCCCTGTGAGGAGAGACGGGGCGGAGCCGTGACCAGGCAGCCCAGGGGGGTGGGGTCAGCACTGTCCCCTGCCCCCAGGAAGCACCATGCCCCCCCCCCACACACACACACACTCACCTTCTCTCCTCGCTCCCCCTTGGGCCCTGGCAGCCCCTGGGCCGGAGGAAAAGGAGAGAGAAGTGAGCCCATGGTGAGCCCGTGGCAGGGGACCAAGTGGCTGCTCCCCTCACCCCCCCTGACTCCAGCAGCCTTGACTGCTGTGCGGCCTGCCATCTGTCCGTCTGTCCATCTGGAGAGAGACCAGCCGCCCAGGCCCACGGGTGGGCACAGTCTCTGGTCCTCGGATGGTCGGAGCCACGGGGCCCCCGTGACCCACATCGCTGATGGGGACGGTCCCTGCCACTGGAGCACCCCAAGGAGAACAGACTCTCTCCTGGCCTGAGCCAGCCAGGCCTGGCCACCCCGATCCTGGCCTCACCCACCCTCACCCACCTGGCTTCCAGGTGGGAGCCCCAGCACCTGCCCCCACCTGTCTGTCCCCAGCCTGGCGGGGGCAGCCCCACTCTTCCTGCCGCAGACAAGCCCCAACCCACCGCTGCACACACAGGCCTCGCTACAAACATGCTGGCCGCCGACCCCCCTGGGCACAACAGTGCTGAGCGAGTACAGGTGTGTCCCTGCCCACCGCCGGCTGCAGGGTTGTCCAGTGGGGCGAAGACTTACCGTGGGTCCCACGGCCCCCGGGGGTCCTCGCTCCCCACCAGCCCCCCGGGCCCCTGCCACACCCTGGAACCCCTGGGGAGAAACACAGACCAGGTCCGGCTGGACAGCAGCCCCCAGTGAGTCCAGCCCCTGCCCCCAGCCCTGCCTGGTCCTTTGGGTCCCCACTGCCTGGGCCCAGACCAGGCCCCCTGGTCCATCCACAGCCTTCACAGGCCCGTCCTCCCTGCAGGCTGTGCCCCCTGCCACCCTCAGAGGGGTGGCTCGGCCTCCCAGCCTCCCTGGCACCCCACTCAGGCACTGAGCTCGGCACAGACCCCAGGAAGGGCCGGGCTGGGAGGGAAGGTGCTTCTCAGTGATGGCGGTGCCCCGCAGCCCACCCACCAGCAGGCAGAGAACCCCAGCACCTCGCTGCAGTGTGGAGTTGGGGCGCAGGTGGACTGCGGCTCCACATGGAGCTGCCCAGCGGCAGGGGAGAAAGCCGCCCGCCAGGCGGCTGCTGCAGGAACCGGGGGCCCAGGACACTGATGGGTGGTGGGACACAGGAAGGTGCCCACCCCGGGGAGTGGGGCCTCCCAGGCTACCTCATGGGTAACCTTGCTCAGTTCAGCCCCAATGAACCCTGGGGAGTGGGGGTGGGCAGGGTTGGGGGCTCTCAGGGAGGCGGTGCCTACCCTGGGTCCAGGGGGTCCGGGCAGACCAGCAGTGCCCTCCAGGCCTCTCATTCCCTGAGGGCAAAGGAAGGGGGCTCAGACCCCTGCACACCCCTCCCACGGCAGCCCACCCAGGGGCACGGCCTGCCCCCACTGTCCCCAGACCCTCCCTGCTGGCTTCTCTCCCACCTTTGGACCCTGGAGGCCAACCTTCCCGGGGGCGCCCTGGTGGCCGGGGTGGCCCTGGAAGAGAACAGAGGCGCTGGCCAGGCTGGGGCCCAGTCCGACCCGGGGAGGAGGCGCTGTCCCCGAGCCCCTCCCGCCACTACCTGCAGGCCCCGGGGTCCATGGTCCCCTTTCTCTCCTTTGACTCCTGGCGGACCCTGGAGAACAGACAGACTGAGCGGCCATGGGGGGAGGGGGGACAGCGGGGAGGCGGGGCAGAGAAGCAGCACCTACCACCGGTCCCTGGACAGTTCGGCCCTGGGTCCCTGGTGACCCCTGCTGACCCCCGGGACCCTCGGGTCCGGTCTGTCCGGGTGGCCCGGGCTCTCCCTGGAGACACAGGCAGGGGAGGGGCTGACAGGCCCAAGGCCGCTTTGGCGCTTTGGCAGCCCCTCCCTCGGTGTCGGTGGTCCCCGGCAGCAGCCCCAGGCCTCTGGCTGGCCTGCGGCATCCAGACCCCATCCACAGGTCAGCTCCAAACCCCAGGGCTGCCCCTGGGGGTGCCCTGCCTCGACCCCGCTGCAGCTGGGACCTGGGCCTAGAGCTGGTGAGTGCGGAAACCGGGACACCGCGCCTCCGAGGACCACAGACGGCAGCGCCGCTGTTTGGACCGAGACTGCAGGGAAAAGGCCCTCACCTGTCTTTGTGGGCTACAGAGAGAAACCCTCACTCTCCTTCTCGACCACAAACGTGAAAATCTAAATCCAGGACCACAGGCCAGCAGCTCAGCCCCACCAAGTGCAGAGCCTCGGAGGGAGGGACGGCGCCGGGGACAGGGACCCAAGGACACGCGTCCAACCAGAGTCCCAGCGACTTCCCATGGCACTGCCACTGCTTGGCAGGGACGCTCACAGGCGGCCAGGGTGCATCTGCCCCTGTCACCGGGCCAGGACCCGTTGATGACAGGGTCACAGGCGCGGGGCAGGCAGGTGGTCCCTCCTGGGGGAGGCCCTCCGCCCGGGGTTGGGTACCCTTGTGGATGTGCTGGGGGCCCTTCCCAGGAAGGCAGCACCCAGGCCCCCCATGACTTACCCTGGGCCCCGGGATGCCCTGCTGTCCTGGGGCTCCATCCCTGCCAGGGAGGCCCTGTGGGGACACAGCAGGGCTGAGCCCAGTGCGGCCCATGGGGAACAAGGCCCGGATGCCAGTTGCCACTGCCATGGGGTGGGGAAGGCCAGGGTGCCCCGCACCCTCCTTCCCCCACAGCCGCTGGCTGCCCTGCAGACTCAGGAGCAGGCAGCCCCGTGCTGGTGAGCTCTGCACACCAGCCGGCCCAGCGCCAGGCCCACAGACCCACAGTCCCCCTGCTGTTGGCCCTGGAGCTTCCCTGGGGGGTGGCAGAGGGGCTGGGCCTGCCCCATGGTCAGGGGCACAACCGAGCTGCAGGCAGGATAGTCCTGGGCCCCCTCTTCAGCCAGGAGAGGCGGGACATGCTGGGTCCCTCACCAGAGGAGGGGGGCTGGCTCAGGAGAGGGGGTCAGGGTGGATGAGACAGAGGGGACATAGGACGTGTGCCCCACATGGGCGGCAGGCTGGGGACGGCTGCTGGACTCCCACCTAGGGGCGTGGGAAGGGGCCTCCCTCCTCCGCCCATGGCTGTGAGACGTTGCCAGGGAGGGGCTGCGGGGCTCACCGGAGGCCCCTGGGGTCCTGGGGGCCCAGAGGTCTCTGAGGAGCAGGTGCAAGCAGAAGGGGAAGCGGGGCAGGCCTCTCCATCCTTCTGGGAGAGAGGAGACCCGTCGGTAAGTGGACCCTCCCCGGGTCTGACCCCAGACCTCAGGGAAGCTTCGCACCCACGCCTGGCAGCGGGAGGGGCCGGCTCCTGGGGGCCGAGCCCAGGTAGCCCAGCACAAGCTGCGAGGCAGGGCACCCTCTCCAGGCGTGCCGACCCCGGCAGGCCCCCAGCCTGGCCGAGCCCAGCGTGGGTGCACGAGGGAGTTCCAGGAACGGGGCGTGGCCCCACAGGCTCGGCTGTGAGCATCTGTGGCTGGGTCCTTCCCTGTCACCTCCAGCCAGCTGTGTTCCCAGGACCTCCAAGATGCTCCCCAGAGGCCACCTCCTTCAGGAAGCCCACCCGGGTGTCCCCCAGCGCCATGATGACCAGGATGGCCTGTCCGCCCGCCAGCTGTCGGCCCGTGGAGGGCACACGCCCACCTACCAGTGCCGGGAGCTCACAGCACCTGTCCTCCTCGGCCCAGGTGTCGCTGCACACGAGCTGCAGCACCTGGAGCTGGAGCTGCAAGTCGGGGTGGCAGGTGGTCAGCGGCTGTGACTCCGCTGGGTGGTCTGCCGGCCCCTGACCCCGGCTGGCCGGGCAAGACAAAGCCAAGCTCACCGTGGCCGAGCCACCGCGGGGGCCCCGGGCCTTGGCCAGCCTCCCCAGCGTGACAAAGCCGGAGGCGGGAGGGCTGCCGGCTGCCCCGATGGGCCTCTCAGCCACCTTCCTGCAGTCCACGTAGAGCCGCACCTTGGAGCGGCCCACGGCCACGTGCACCTGGAGGCGGGACGGGGGTTCCCACAGCTGTGGCCGGGCTGCGGGACACAGCTCCGGGCCCTCACCCCCTCACTGGGCCTGGCTCCCCTCCGGGAAATGGACGGATGTGCCCATGCAGGCCCCTCCTGGGACTTGGAGGGCAGGTCTGTGCCAGAACTTGGGGGCAGCTGAGGCCCTCAGGCAAGGGAGTTGTAGGCTTTGGTCCTTCCAGAACCTTCCAGGACCTTGTGGAAGCTCCCAAAGAAGATCCTCTTCACTTCGGGTAGGTCAAAGGTCACCTCCTGCAAGGCCGCCCGGGGGTCGTGGCTGAAGTAGGTCAGGGACTTCCTGCCGGCTGCGGGAGCAGGGCGAGGGGCGTGCTGGACCCCCTCCTGTCCAGGGTGGGAGGGGGGTGGCCCTCGGCCCGGCCTGGGGGTTGCTCCTGGGCCTGCCGCACACCCACCCCCGACTGACCGTCCAGCAGGACCCCCAGGACAGGCTGGAAGTCCTCGGCTGTCATCTGCCACAGCGCGAAGGCCTCCCGCGGTGTCTCGGGGAGCAGGCGCAGGAGGAAGACGACCGTGTGCTCCGGGGGGAGAGGGGCCAAGTGGATGTCGCTGTGGGGGCACGAGGGGTGGGGCCTGGAGGGGGCATGGCTGCTCCTCAAGGCCCGGGCCCAGGGGATGGCACAGTGGGGTCCACGGGACCACGTGCTCTCCCGCCTCGGTCTCCCCACATGTAACATGGGGTCTCAGGGAGTGAGCTCCCTCCCAGGCTGTTGCGGAATCAACCAGAGGTGCCTGCAGGGCTGGAAGGCCACCCCATCACAGCCAGTGCCCCCCACAACGGGCCAGCGCCCCTCACCTGGCCCGGCGCGTCAGCTGAGCATCCCTGAGCAGCGTGAAGGTCCTCGCGGGGCCCAGCGCCGAGGGCTCCATGGCGACGCCTCGGAGGGATGCGTACTCCTTCTCCACCAGCCCGAAGGCCGCCATCAGGTCAAAGCCTGGGGCCCGTGGGGAGGGCCCAGGACGGAAGGGATGGGAGTGAGGGTGGGACAGGCAGGAGGCGGAGGGAGAGACCCAGGGGTCAGCGTCGTGCGGAGCGGAGCCGGGGAGACGCAGAGAGGACACCCAAGGCAGGGCGCTCAGAGCGGAGACGGACAAGGTGGAAAGGAAGAGGCACAGAGGGGAAACCTGGGACCCTTGGGCAGTGGGGATCGGGAGCTTGGGGTCTGTCCAGGTGGCCACACCCTGACCCCAAGTGGCCACTTCCCCTCCGCTCTGACTCGGTCCCACTGGGTCTGGTCTCAGCAGCCTCATCGCTCGCTCTCGGGACACCCCAGGGAGACTCAGCCGGCAGGGCAGGACGGGCGGCCCTCCCACGCCCAGCAGACACCCCCCGCCTGAGACCTCTGTGCAGAGGGTCTCAGGTTCACCGAGAGGCTCCAGGGCCCCTCTGCCCACCCAGAGCTCGGTCAGCAGGGCCGACAGGGCTGGGCAGGAGGGCAGGACCCAGGGCCCCAGCGTTGCCGCTGCTGTGCCCACCACAGACGTGACCTTGGACAAGCCTCAGTGACAGGGGCTGTGAGCGAGGAATAAAAGCACCAGCCACCCTGGGGGGACCCTCCTGTGAGGGGGTGAGCCCGCCCGGTTGCCTTCCAGCAGCCTGGCCCCGTTCCCCAGAGGCCCCAGAGGAGGAGAAGCGGGTGGGGGCGGGGACAGAGGACACATCACTGGGAGGACCCACCTGCAAGGGAGCCATTCGGGTGGAGGGCTGGGCAGGCTGCTGAGGAGCGACAGGGAGTCGGGGTCAGTGGGGTGGGGCCCTGCCTCTGGGGACAGCAGTCGCTGTCCTGCTGTCCTGCCCTCTCCAGGGTCCTCAGGCCTGCAGTCCCCGTGACTCAGGGATGGGGAGGGACAGGGATTGGGTCCTGCTGTCTCAGGGGTTGAACTTCTGGCCCCTGGACACCCACAGAAAGGGTACCGGCCACCCAGAGGTACCCCAAATGGCTGGGCCAAGGAGATGCCTAGGTGTGCGGGACAGGGCATGGGGGGCACACCACAGGTTCTGGGCATCTGGGGCTGCCGGGGTCCAGGTCCCCGTGCCCACTCACCTGTCCAGCCCGTGGCAGCCACGGCTGCACTCTCCCCTGCCCCGTACACTGCGGAGACCAGGACTCTGTACTTGGTGGCTGCCAGCAGGTCAGGGAGCATCACATGGCTCCTGGATCCCGGAACGGAGACCTGGGGGCCCAGTTACCTGAGCCACCTGCCCGAGCACCTCGGCTCATCCAGCCTCTCAGCACCTTTCCGGCTGTGTCCCTGCTGGTCAAGCTCAACAGACAAGCAGGACACGTCTCCTCCCACCCCTGCCACCAGGACCCCAAGATCCATGAGGGGCAATGGGTCCTGGCTCCGCCAAGACCCACCGATTTCTCGGGTCCAGAACTGGAGGCCAGCGCGTAGGTGAGCCGGTAGTGCAGGACATGGCCAGTTGGGGGCGTCCAGCTGACCCGAAGGCTGTCCGGTGACTCAGAAACCAGGACCAGGTTGGAGGGTGAGCTCCGGCTGACTGAGGGGGTGGGGCTCAGCAAGGATGGCCCAAGCCCATGCCACGCCCCACCCCCATCCTCAACCCACGCCCCTCCCTCCCAGCCCCACTGCGCCCACCACACCCCACTGCCCTGTGGCCTCAGGACAGACAGGGCCGCCAGCTCGGCCCTGGGACCCGGTGAGCATGCATCATGCCAGGTGACTTGGGCCGGTGGCTGCCCCAGGAACACCTGCCCTGAGGGCTCAGGGAGGCCTTGGGACCCCAGCAACCAGGCCCCAGGGGCAGGAAGCTGGGGAACTGCCAGTCGGCGGTCCGGGCTCATGGAGTGGGGGACATCCCCTGGGCTGTCACTGCCCCACGAAGTCAAGGGCCACCTACGGGGGGCGTAGCGCAGGGACACGGGGTCGCTGCGGGCCCCGTCCCGGTAGTAGGCCAGGACGGTGATCTCGTGCTCCCAGCGCCTCCCCAGGCCGGGCAGGACGGCCTCGCCCAGGTTCCCTGGGACGGAGATCTGTGGGGAAGAGGGATCGAGTCCGCCCTTCGGGTGGTGGCCTCATGCAGGGGCCTGGCGGGCAGGTCCCTGAGGTGCCACATCGCGTGTGAGCCCCCCAGGAGCTGGGTGTGGGGAGGGGCTCTGCTCCCCCACACCTCATGGGCCTTCCCGTCTCCCAGAGGCGTCCACTTGATCTGGTAGACAAGCACGCCGGATGGGGCCGCTGCCGCCCACGTCAGCCGGACCTCGTCCCCAGGCAGCTCGGTCACCGACAGCTGGCTCGGGCTGGGGACTTTCCCTGGAAGAGGAGAGAAAGAGACTGAGGCTGGGTGACAGGCCAGGATGACCCTCTCAGGGACTCATCCAAAGGGCTCTTGGGTGCCCAGTAAGGAGGTTTTGGGGGCGTGGCTCACCCTGGGGGGCAGAGGGGACCCCAGTCCGCACATGGTGGCTGTCCCCACACTCCCCTCTTCCCTGAACTGGGCTGCAGACCGAGCTGGTGGCCCAGCCCCCTACTCTGTGCCATGCCCAGGGCACCCGGGCCCCGCCCTGCACCCCAGCGTCAGCCCTGCACAGGTGCCCGTCCCGGCGGACTCGGGCCATGCAGAGCAAACACGCAGCAATGCACACCGGTCGGAAGCACCTGTGGAGCAGAGGGTCGCAGCCCGGCTGGGACACCCTATCACCACCCCCACGGCCCACTCACTGGTGGTCAGGTGTCCAGTCATCGCGGAAGAGCTGCCCCCGGGGAAGAGGCAGGTGACCCGGACAGTGTAGGTGGTGGAGGAGGAGAGGGGCCCCAGGGTGACTGAGGTGGCGTTCCCAGGGGCTTCGGTCTGCAAGGCAGGTAGGGACGTGGGCCAGGCCTGGAACTGCTGCCCAGGACGGCCCCTCAACCTCCAGAGTGGGGGAAGGGCTGGGGTCCCCTACTCTGGGGCCCTGCCCACTCCCCAGACAGCCAACAGCTACATTTTCACCCCCACAGCATCCCATGTCCCCAGCCTCATCGGGGTGTTATTCACGGCCATTTTAGGATTCTTCACTTCATACACATCCCCCACCCCCCAGGCCGACCAGACTGGGGCCCTGGGGGCATGGCTCTGTTCACCCCCTGCACCAGGCTGTGAATGCAGGGCAGGGCAGCTGGGCCACGCTGGGCCCCTGGGGACCCCACAGGATAGCAGCCTGCTCTCACCTGCCCAGAGTGGCTGCCCTCAGTGGACACGAAGCTGACCCTGAACAGGCGCACGGGCCTCGGGGGGCCCTCCCAGGACACGCGGGCCGAGTCGTGCGTCACGTCGGAGAAGCTCAGGTGTCTGGGGGCGGCCAGGGGTGCTGTGGACACAGCAAGGCCTCAGGGATACACCACCACCCCGAGGTGGACGGGGACGTGCGGGCGATGGCCCGGGCGGCGGGCACTCACGGGTCCTGACGCGGATGCCCCGGGCCTCGCTGGCCTGCGCCCCCTGTAGGCTGCGCACCCGGATGTCGTAGCCCCTGCCAGGCTCCAGGCCTCCCAGCAGCACCTGCGGCTGCCCCACCTGCACCTGTGTGGGCGGTGCTCACGTGGCCCTCGCGCGCCTCGCTCCACCCGTCAGCATCGCCCCAGCAGCCTCCGCCATCCTCCACCGCCCACCTCTCTGGCTTCCTCCTCGCCCTTGGGGGCGGCCAACGCGCACTGCACCAGGTACTGGGTGGCCCCGGCTGAGGGCTGCCAGGTGAGGCGGATGGTTCTGGGTGTCACTGCGGCCAGGGCGAGCGCCTGGGGTGGAGACAGAGGCGCTGGAAGAGGGAACACCACAGGCAGAGGTCACGCCACAGGCCCGGGGACACGGGGCCCTGCAGTCAACTCTGTGTCCTCCCACACTTCACCCTGGGCCAAGCCTCCAGCCACGGCTCTGGGGATGCACGGCCAGCTCACAGGCTTCTGCTCAGGGGGGTGGGCTGTGGTCCCCAGGGCGCTGCCGTGGGCTTGGGGTCCAGGGAGAGCTCAGGGGCTCAGGGCTTCTGTGCTGACCGTGACCGTGGTGGTGGCTGCACAGCTCTGCGAGCGCGCTCAGAGTCGGTGGCCTGTGCGCCTCATAGGCTCTCAGTCGTAGGCCATGTCTCACCGCCATGTGACCGGGCTCAGGGCCGCCCGGGGCTGCAGCCCAGCGGCGGTGGGGGTCCCAGAAACCCAGAAGAAGTAACGGTAACAAGTCCCGGTCCAGGTGGGCGGGGACGCGCATGACGTCACTGGTATCCGGGGGAGGACGCCGAGGGTCAGAGCGGGTTTAGTGACTGGCCCTGGTCACACAGCGCGTGGGGGTGGTGCCCCCGCCCCGGTGAAGACTGGACCCCTGACTGCCAACGGCCCCCACCTGTGGTCACCAGGCCCCGCAGGCCCTCGCCGACCCCCGCCTTGGAGACGGCGTGCACCGAGAGCAGGTATTCCGTGCCGGCAGTCAGGTCATGCAGCTCCGCGGATGAGCTGGGCCCGGCCACCACCACCTGGAACAGAGCCGGGATGGGGCGGGCGGCGCGCAGCGCGGGGCAGTGGGTGTGGCGGACCCAGGTGGGCTGGGGTCAGCACTGGCTTCCTAAGTGCCCCCTGGCCCTGCTCCCGGGGAACTGAGGAGTCGTGAGTGGCCACGCCAGTTGCACCCTGCTCACCGGCCGGAGCGCGCCCTGAGGACTCGCGCCTGATCGGGGCCACACCCCGTGTCCCTCCCCACGGTGACTTCTCATGCAGGACTTTGCCCGGGGCAGCAGGGTCTGCTCACCTCCCGGGGGGCACCGCCCCTGGAAGGCCGCCACACCACCAGATACTTGAGTGGCGGCTGTGGGGCTGGAGTCCAGGACAGGTGGACACTGGAGGAGGTCACCTGGGTCAGGACCAGGCTGGTGGGAGTGGAGAGGAGGTCCCCGGCTGCTGCTGGCTTGGCTGAGGGAGGAAAGGCCCAGGGTCAAGGCCCCCAGCCTCCCCCACTCCCCTCAGAGGCGTGGGAGGCTCTCCTGCTCCCCCTGGTGGCCACTTGAGGTAGCACAGATGGGGGCAGCAGATGCCCAAGGAGCCATGGAAACGGGGCAGCAGGGGTTTGGGGAGGCCCTTGCAGAGGCCACGAGCCTGTCCTTCTGCCGTGGAGCGGCCGTGGAGCGAGCGTGGGCGGCCCCACCCTCGACCCCCACCCGTCTGCGCACCTGGGCCCCTGCGTGGGCTCCTGCCCTGGATCTTCTGGCAGATGAGGCGGCTGAGCAGGCCGGCCAGCGTGCTGAGCTGGGGGAAATCCTGCACGTTGTGGACGGTGATGTCTAGCGGCTGGGAGGCCAGCAGCCTCAGCTCCGCCTCGTCGGCATTCTTCACACCTGCCCATAGGGCGCGGAGGGTGAGGCAGGGCCCTGGAGCTGCTGCCACTTCTTCCAGCTGCCACAGCTGGAACCCAGGGCCATGCCCCAATCACCCAGTGGGTGGGGGCCATCCCAGCCGCATACCCCAGGCCCCAAGGCCCCGCTGGGAGGGGCCACCAGGTAGGGGCTGGTGCAGAGGCGCGGTGTGGTGGGGAGGTGTTTACTGAGGGTGTAGCTCATGGCCTGCTCCCCACCGCCTGCGCCAGCTCTGCGGCCACCCTCCCAGTGCCCTCGGGGGCCCGCGTCCTGGCTGGGGCACCCTCACCAGCTCCAGGAGCAAGGATGGGCCTTCCCGCATCACAGACTCCGCGCTGAGGCTCAGAGAGGCCCCCGGACCCCAGCGTGGGAGGAGGCAGCTTGGGGGTGAGGCCGGGAGGCCCGGGCTGCTCACCCACAGTGAAGACGTCGACGTCCAGGTCCTTGAGGACGCGGCCAGCAGCATGGGTGTCGTCCTGGGACTTGCCGTCTGTCACTAGGACCACCACCGTGGCCGCCTCCGGACGGGGCCCCGCTCCAGGCCTCAGGTTCTGCTCCAGCACGTGGGTCAGGGCCAGGCCTTGGGAGCAGTGGGGACACGGTACAGGGCCCCACCCCGACCCAGCACCCTCCCTGCGGGGCTGCTCCTCCAGCCTTCCGCCCCGCGCTCTGCCCACCACGGCGGGCCATCCTGGGCCCTCCAGGTCGGGGTGTCCACAGGGCAGTGACACTGCCTCCGGGCCCGCGGAGGCCCCCCCACAGCCTGCTGTGAGGCAGCCGGCGCAGGGGGCCGGTGTGGGGAACAGGGAGCAGACTGCCAAGGAGACACCCCTGGGGGCGGGGCCTGCTTCCAGCAAGGCCACGCCCATACCCACTGGCGGGGGCCCTGCGGAGCTTCTGTCTACAGGAGGGACCGCTCACTTGCTGCCGGAAAAAATCCACATCCCCGCCAAAGCGAAAGCCCGTGATTCGCAGTTCACAGAGGGCGTGGGGCCGGCTGCACCCAGCCCTGGGCCTGGTTTCCGTACACGTTCGCAATCCGGGAAGAGCCTGTGAGGGGAGGCCGACTCCCACGGCTGTGAGTGGGGAGGGGGCTGGGAGGAGGGGGGGCGGACCTGTGAACGTGTTGCCGCCTTTGTAGAGCAGCCTGCGGACGGCTGCCAGCACCTCCTCCTTGGTGCCGAAGGTGTTCAGGTCCCACTCGGTCTGGGGATCTCCACTGTACTGGGTCAGGCCTGGAAAGGGCGTGCGGGGCATGGGGTCACCGAGGAGAGAGCCCATGTTCCCAGCAAGGTCCCCACTGTCCGCAGAGGACCCGCCAGCATGTCCTCCCAGGAGCTGGCAGCCCCATCGGGCCCACAGGGGTCCCACAGGGGTCCCACGGGGGCCCAGCCTGGCAGCTGCAGGACGCACCGGGCAGCAGAAAGTTCTGCTCCGGCCCCTGGGGGCTGGGGAGGAACTGTGAGGGCCAAGGCAGAGGGGCCGCAGGGCAGGGGCCCAGGACCCACCGACTTGGACTTTATCCGGCCCAATTTCAAAGGGCTCAATGACGCTGGCCAGGAAGTCTTTGACCTGCTGGAAGTGGCTGTGGCCGATACTCCAGGACCCGTCCACCAGGAAGATCATGTCCGCGGGGGTGGGGGGTGTGCAGCGGAAAGGGGGGCCAGCTGGGCAGGCAGGGAGCGGGGTCCGTTGTGGGCAAGGCCCAGTGCCGCTGCAGGGTCCTCATCAGCCCCCGTCCTGTCCCCAGCCCGGAGCCGGATCTCCTTCCCAGAAGTGCGTGCGGGGTGAGGTGCGGGCTGAAGCCTGGAGGACACGGACCTCAGGGGTGCTCGGGCTCACCAGAGTCAGAAAACCCCACGTGGACCCTGGTCCATGGGGTCCACCTCTGGAGCCCTCCAGGGGCGGATGCCGCCCCCAGGTGCTCTGCCCCTCTGCCCTCAGGGGCACGGCCAGCTGGCCACCGGGAGGGATCACCTAGTGAGGGCTGCTATTTGAGGCCGTCTCCTCACCCCAGCCCTCAGCCAACTGACACCCAGGCCCAGGGGTAGAGGCTGCCCCGCGGTGCGGACTGCGTGGTGGGTCAGCACCGTGGACAGCGCTACTCAGCTGCTGAGGCCGCTCCAATGGCGGTGTGGGCTCGCCCTGAGCACCCAGGCGCACTTTGGAGACGAAGCCTTTTGCGCCCCGCTCCCCTCTCCAGGGCCCAGCTCCCTGAGTTTCGCTGAGTCAGGGCCAGACTGGAGGCTCCTGAGAAGGCGGGTGCCGTGGGACCCCACCCGATGAGGGAGGCACGGCCCTACCTGCCGGGCCTCATGCAGAAAGTGGCGCACCAGCCGCGCTGCCCTGCAAGACCTCAAAGCCAACACCCTGCACACGCTACCGGGCTGCCCTCTCTCTCTCCTGAAGATGCCCAGGCGTGACCCTGCCTCTCTGAACTGGGCAGGGCAGGGGCCTTCCCCTCAACCAGGGCCCTCCTGTGTGTGTGTGGGGGGGGGTCACAGCTGTGTCACCTCCCACCAGCCACACCCCGTGGGTCCGAGTGGGCCCCAGAGAGCGGCCACAAGCTCCCGTTAAAGCTACAGTGGAAGCTACAGGTCGGGCAGGAAGGAAACGTTTCTGGCCACACACAGAGAACATGTGAGAAACCCGATTACTGTGCCCTCCCACCCCGGCCACTTACCCCAGCCCCCTGTGGGCCCACCAAGAGTGGACGGGCCTTGGCTTGGAGCTGCGGTGACTTGGGGCTCAGGGTCCGGGCTCCCCATGAGGGTGGGCAAGGGCTCCACAGTTGCCCCCAGGGGCTGCCAGCTGCTCCCGCCCATGGGGTGACTTTTCAAGTCCTCGACTGCAGGCAAACGCAAGGGACTGTCAGGACCTCACCGGGGCAGGAGCAGAGCCTCAGGGGGCCTGGGGGCCCCTAGGAAATGCGCAGGGGCGTCAGGGGTGATAAGCGAGGCTACTTGGGGGCAGAACGCAAACCCAGGCCGGGGGCCCCTGCCCGGAAGGGCTGCCAGGCTCAGCTCCAGCCACCCCGCCGCGCAGGCCCCCCACCCCGAGCCTGGGAGCCGGCGGAGGGTGGCGGACTTACTCACAAACTCCCTCCGAGCCAGCAGGACACGCCCGGAGCCCGTGAGCTCGAAGATCTGCAGCGTGTACCCCTTGGAGGGGCTCAGGCCCCCCACCGTGGCCTTGGGGGTCTTGGTGGTCAGCATCACCTCCTGCTCCGTGTCCCCTGGAGCGGGGGCGGGGAGAGCTGTTGAGGCCGCGGAGGCGGCTGTGCGTGCGTGCGTGCGTGCGTGCGCGTCAGGTGGTGACGTCCTCCAGACCCGGCGCCACTCTCTGCCCTTTCTGCGACTGCGCGCTTGTGTCTGTGAGCTTTCCTTGGGGTTTTTAAAACTCGTGCCCTGGTCACGGCTGCCGAGCTCGGCCGCAGGCCTGCACCGGCGGGGCCTTGCAGGACCCCCGGGCCTCCCTCCTGTCCCGGATGTCCCTCCGCGCCCGCCGCCGGCACACAGGACCCCAAGGGGCTCTGCGCAGGAGCGGAGACTGGCGCCTTCCGTGTTGCTGGGCACCGGCCCACGTGGGACACGCGTGGTTCCCCAGCTCCGTGCTCCACCCCCCGAGCAGGCGTGGCGGAATCCCGCAGACGTGTGCGGATGCCGAGACACAGAACGGGGCGCAGTGAAAGCCGCGTACGCTGCCACCTTCGCAGTGACGGGGAGGCGCAGGCCCGTACCTGCCATGGGCTTCACCTGCACCAGGTAGCCGAGGCCAGGCCTCTGCGACTCCGCCCACTTCATCTGCAGCCGGTCCTCGGGCAGCACCGCCAGCCACAGGCGGCCGCTTGCTGAGGGGATGGGACAGGGCGGTCGGGACTCACTGCCGGAGACCACACCAGCGACTGTGGGGGCCAGGGTGCCTGCTGTGAACGACGTGAGGAGGCCTTGGCCCCACTGGGGGGCACCTTGAGAGGAGGAGGCCCCACCCAGGGCTGGAGGGGGACCCGGCTCTCCTAGGGCCCAGGCCAGCTTCCTGGAGGTGTGACGACCACCCTGCCAGCAGCCGCAGGTGCTGAGCCCACCAGGCAGCTGCTGCCCCACCAGCTGGAGCCTCTGGCTTCAAGGCCCCAGTC
The DNA here is from genome assembly GCA_004027475.1 of Anoura caudifer. NCBI lineage: Eukaryota > Metazoa > Chordata > Mammalia > Chiroptera > Phyllostomidae > Anoura > Anoura caudifer. Next base: position 157,478 of record PVKU01002130.1, read on the forward strand.
TGAAGGGGGGTGGGGGTGGGCAGAGCAGCTGTGTGGCTGTGGCTGACCCCCAGCTGCCAAGGTCACAGCAGGTCCACACAGCCCCATGGGAGTGGGGCGCCGTGGGGAGTGGGGGTGCTCCATAGGAGTAGGGGTCCCCTGGGGGTGGCCATCCTGGAGGACGGGTACAGCAGTGGCCTGAGCCCTAGGGCAGGGCCTGACCTCCCAGGGAGGCTTCCGGGAGCCCCATGATGGGGGCGGCTATTTTTGGAGAACGGAGACAGAGACGGGTTTCTTCTGGCTGCCCCATGGCGGGCTGGGGCGCACGAGGAGGGCGGTGCGGGCTGGGGGCACCCAGGCAGACACAATGCTGGCTTCAGAGCAGGGCGGAGGAGCCCAGCTCCGGGGGGCCCAGCAGCTCCCGGGGAGCGAGGGGCGGAAGGACAGGAATGTCTGGCCTGAGGTGGGGGCCTTGAAAAGCCGCTTGTGAGCAGGGGGCCCGGCTGTGGCTCATGAAGGGCCCTCTGTGTGTCGCCATGACTCTGGGGACCCCATGCTGCCTTCCGGGGCCCCCACACTGGGGGCCTTGGTGTGGCGCCGCGCAGACCACTGGGGAACCCTATCCACGGGCCTCCTCGGGGTGGGGCCACCCAGCGAGCCAGTCCTGAGCGCATCTTGTCGTTGGTCACTTGGTTGCACCCAAGCGACCCTCGGTGTGTCCTGTCAGAGCCACGGGGACCAGAGGACCCCCCCAGGTGCCCGTCACCGCCTGGCGCACAACCAGACAGAAGGCGACCAGAAGGCGACCTGCCGCAGACACGGGAGCTCAGGTGGCTCCCGCCGGCCTGGCTGGGCACACCCAGCGGACACCACGTCCGACCCCGTGGGGGGCCGGGGCGAGGCTGGTGAGAACATGACCCCGCCCCGTGTGCCTAAAAGGAGCTGGGAAGGTGCTAGAAGCCCAGAGCCAACACCCTGCGTTCGTGGTGGGTGGGGTTGCCTTTACCGTAGGCTCACAGTGCTTGAAAGTTTGACATGGACACAGCGTCCGCGGCAGAATTGGAAATGAAGCATTAATATGACAGAAGGAAGAGCGGTGGACTAAGAGCTGTTTTTTAAAAAAGAACCAGAAAACAGGCGCATCCCCAAGGCAGGGTGAAAGGTTGCAAGGCTGAAGGTCAAGCAGCCAGCTGGGCCTAGGCTTTGGCAGAGGGGCCCACAGCAGCCCTTGGGCTGTCCCGCCTTGTGTACCGATCGGGCACAAATTTCACTGGGGACAGCCACAGTGGGGGTCGGGGGCAGGCGCAGGCTCCGTCCCCAGCAAGTGCCCGCCCCGTGTCCTTACCTTGTCCCCGGCTGAGGCCCAGGGCAACGCCCAGCCACAGCCAGACCCCCAGGTGGGGGCGCACATGGACGCCCATGGTGCTCCGCCTGCAGGAGGAGAGGCCGCTCAGCCTTCTGTTGGCCGTCTGTCCGTCCCCTCCTGACTGCCACGCCAGAGTGTCACCACCTGTGCCCTGTGGGCTGGGGCCCGAGCCCACTCTGGATGTCCACATACAGGTGTGGAGACCCCGAGCGCACACTCACAGCCAGCTGCCCCTGGGCACCGTGGGCTGCATCCTCAGGGCCCAGCAGGAGCCTCCTGAAGCAAGAGGCCACACCCCGAGATGCTGGCTCAGTCACCGCCCGGCCACATCCCGCCCTCAAGGCCCTGTCCACAGGCCAGTGTGCGTCCCGACCGTGGCTGGGGCTCCTCACGCATCACGAGACCAGAGTAGGATGGGCCACACGGCCTGGGCAGGAAACTGAGGCAGGGCAGGAGTAGGGCCCCAGCTTGAGCAGAACCTCTGGGCAGGGGCAGCACACCAGCCTCCGGGTAGGTGGGGGTCCTTGGGGGACCCTCTGGGGGTGCCCCCACAGGCTGCCTCCCAGCCTCTGCTGATGGTACAGAGAGACACCCATCATAGTGTCTCAGGCCCTGGCCACCCTCAGCCCAGCCTCACCCAGGGAGGGGCAGCCAGGACAGGCATGCCGCCCCTCTGCCGAGCTCCTGGCCTCCTCAGGCGGGGAAGGGGTTGGAGGGCTGGGTGGGTGCCCAGCCCCTCCTGATCTGCACTCTGAAGCAGGACCTTTCTTTCCCCGGAAGCCAGGCCTGACTCAGTGGGACCTTGTCCAGGGGCCCAGAGCCCTTGGTGCCACTCCAGCCTTTCTGAATGGTCAAGGTTACCGCCCTGGGTGGACCCCCAGGGCCTCCTCATCCACCCAGTCCCCAGGACCACAGGCCACTCACCAACCTGCTCACGCCCACTGGGGTGCTGCCTGCCTCAGCCACAGGGAGGCTGGGCTTATGAAGGCCCCTTCCCGCAACGTCACTGCCCAGCCCGCCCCTCGGCCTGCTCCCCGCCCCCGCTCTCTGCCCTTCCTGACAGCCGCTCAGGACGTCCCTCTAAGAGTGGGGGGCACAGCAATCCCTGCATGCAGGACCCCATGTCACGGTGGGGTGGGGACCCCTCTCGGTGGGGTTACAGCCCTGACCCAGCACCTCTACCCCTCACTCCACAGGGCTGGCCCCAAAAAGCAGCCTGGGAACAATGGCCACCGTGGCTGGTCCTGGACACCAGGGTGTGGGTGACAGACACTGGGGTTCTCTGGCAGCCTGGGGGGTGGAGCAGCACCTGGAGCCCAGGGCCACACCTGCGCCTGCACCCCAGCCCATGCCCCCGGTCTCCCCGGACCCCCTCGCACAGGCCACGAGGCTCCCACCCACCTTGGTCTGCGCCTTGGGGAGCTTGGCCCCTCCACCCTCCCAGCCTCCCTGGACAGCCCCGAGGCCCAGACCCAGGAACCGGAGCCTGGGTGGGGCGCCCTGCCCAGAGAGTTGAGGGGTGGGGAGCCTGCCCGCTGGGTGCTCTCAGGGGCCGCTCTGGTTTGCTCTGGGTCCTGCCTCTGCACAGAGGGGCTTTGGGAGGTGGGCACAGATGGCACAGGCCTCTGATGCAGGCTGCGGGCTGCAGGAGATCTGCTGGAGGCTGCACAGGTGGGGTGGGCCCTCCCCTCCCCTCCCTTCCCCTCCCCTCCCCTCCCCTCCCCCAATTCCTGTGGGGGCTCCCCACCCTCCCAGAACTCCCCTGGCCCGGCCCACATATTGGAAGCCTGGGTGAAGAGACTGACCCGCTTTGTCCACCCTCTGAGACCCCTGCTGAGCCCCAGTTCTCCCCAGCCATCACCACTCCTGCAGCCGGGAGCCGCCCCACCTGAGAACTGGGGTGTCCTGCAGGCCCTGGGGGGAGTCCCAGGACGCATGCAGGCCATCCAAGGGCCCTGCAGTCCCGGGAAGCAACCAATAGAGGGCGCCTGGGCAGGCGGCCAGTCACCAAACACGGCTCCTGGGCACTCAGGACGCACATGCACGCTCACTCAGACCCGCGGCGGCGCTCCCTCCACACGTGTGGCTGTGTCTCGGGCCTCGTGGCCGGACTGGCCCGCCCATGCACCTGCCCGAGTCCCTGCACCCGGCAGGCTGAGGCCTGAGACGCCTGCCAGGGGCGCGGCTGGGCAGGGCAGGGCAGCCTGTGTCCTGGTGGTTGCCCCCCCAACCTGTCACGTGAGGGCCCAGAGCCCACCCCAGCCCCCTGCAGCAGGGAGGTGGCCCCGGGGCTGACTGACCTGAGGGAGCAGAAGCCCCCGCTCCCCCGGCTTGGGCGTGGGGCCTGGGGAGGGGCCCAGGGGCCTCCAGGCAGGGCTGCCTGGCTGAGCAGGGAGGTGGCCCAGCCATGTGCAAAGGGGATGGGTGCCGAGGGTCATAGGGGAGTCCCAGGAGGGGAAGTTAAGCAGGGCAGGGATTGGCCTCTGAGTCTGCTGGCCAGCCCCATGCCTTGGGCAGGGCTCTGGGCAAACAGGGGGCAAAGGCTAGCCCCCACTGGCCTGTGTCCCACCTGTACCCCCCAGGGCCCCATGTCACCCTGGAAGCCCCCCTCTCAGGGCTCACCCAGACCATTCTGCCTGCTACATGCTCTGCTGCGCCACCAGCGCCCCCTGCAGGCAGGGTGTGGGGTGGACCCTCAGGACCAGCCTCGCTCAGCCTTGCACAACAGCAAGGACGTCAATGTTCTGTCCTCAGGGGTCTCAGACCCCCCCCTCACCCCAGCGCTCCACAGAGCAGGCCTGGTCCAGGACTTGTGCCAAATGGGTCTGGGGTCTCTCATTCAGCCTCAGCCTCACCACAAAGGGGCTCCCTCCCAGGCAGACCCGCTATCCTGTCTTCCTCACACTGTCACCCAGGACCCTACAGACAAAGGCCCCTCTGTGGCTGGCCTGGTGCAGGACGGACTCACCTTCCTGCCTGACCACCCCTGAAGCCCCCATCCTGAGCCGTGCAGGGCATGCAGGGCACCCTGGGGCCACCTCAGGCTCAGCAGGCGAGGCGAGGCCTAGTGCTAACCCAGCTGGGAAGGGGCGGGGGTGAGGTGGAGCCCCCTGTGGAGGGCGGGGCAGACACAGGGGCGCTCTGGTGCTGCCCTTCGAACCTGTCTCCTAAGACAGGGCATTGTCTTCACAGAGAGGAGGACAGAAGGCAGGAGCTCGAGGCAGCGGGCACAGGACACAGGCTGCCGTGCAGCGCAGGGGCGTGTTTATTGGAGTGTGCGTGGCGCCTCCCGCAGCAGCAGTGCCCGAGGATGCAGGGGAGCAGGACACTTCAGGTGGGACAGCGGCCCCCCCTGCCCACCACGGCCACTGGGCCCGCAGAGCAAGCCCCCAGCCCCGAGTCCTCCGTGCGGGCAGGCGGCAGGCGCAGCAGGGCCCCGCCCCAGGCGCTGTCTTCACATCTCTGCAGGTGTCCCTCAGGCCCCGTGGAAGGGGACCGAGGGGAGCGACGGGCACAGGTGCAGCTACCAGTCCTGGTCGTCCCAGCCCTCGTCCACCTGCGCGGCCCTCGGTGCGGCCCTCCCGGTGGGCTTGGCCGTGCCCTCCGCGCCGTCGCTGTGGTCGCTGCCCCTGTGGTTGGACGCGGAGCCCGCGCCCCACACGTCCCAGCTGTCCGAGCTCTGCTTCTCGGCAGAGGCGTCCGCGCACGTCCAGCTGTCGCTGCTCGGGGACCTGTGGGCCTTGGCGGGGTCGGCGTTGCCAAAGGCGTCCCAGAAGCTCCGGTCGACGGTGCTGTTCTGGTAGCTCCCACCCTCCAGGGGCCTTGGGAAGAGGGTGGCTCTGAGCAGCATTCCCTGAGCCCCTCCCCTCAGCACCCCCCCCCCCGGAACACACTCCCCCCACCCCCCGCCAAGCCCCACTGGGCCCGTCCTCCCTGCGCCAGAGCAGACGAAGAGCGGGCGCGTGCAGCTCCAGCCAGCCTCGGCGCCAGAGCCCCTGGCCCAGCACCCACCCCAGCAGAGACGTCTCAAAGAGGGCGTCAGAGAAAGCCCAGGGCCTGCAGCCAGCTCATCAGGAGGAAAGTGGTGGCTGTCTGCGCACAGCCAAGGGGACCGTGTCCCAGCCCAGAGCGGACTGACACCGCCCACCAGGGCCGGCCAGGAGTACCTGCCCGCCAGCCCCTCAGCACCCCCTGTGGGTCAGAGGGCAAGGACCGCTGGACAGACTGGGCTCCAGCAGGGAGGCCCGAGCTGGGGTGGGGCACAGAGGGTGAGCACCAGGACAGGGGACGGGGCCACTGAGAGCCCGGCTGTCCCCGCACAAGGCTTCCTGCCCACTCCCCCACCTCTCCCCACCACCCTGGCCTGCCCCACTTGGCCTGCCCTTGGGGGTGAAGTGAGATGCACCCAGCCCAGGGCAGCAGTACCCCTGTGGGTCAAGGGGAGGGTGCTGAGCGAAGGGTGGAGGCATAGACTGGCCCCTGCACTTCGGGGGGCTTCTGCCCTGGAACCCCCAGAGCCCCAGGACAACTGCCTCCAAGAGGCCCTGTGGGAAAAGTGTAGAGAATGTGGCAGGTCAGGACGGGAGCCCACCTGTCCGAGGGGTCCTCCCCTCTCCCAGAGAAGAAGGTGGTGACGTCTCGCCATCCCTTGCTGCCGACTCCCTGGACCTGGAAGGGGGCGGGGATGCGGCTCAGCCGGGCTGGGACACAGCACGCGCCTACCCTCTGCTCAAGGACCCCATGGAGCCTGACATGCAGCGACAGCCCTCCCCACTGTCCCCACAGTTGGCCCAGCCGGGATCTGCTGGCCAGCGGGTGCCTGGGCCAGGGAGGGGCCTGGCCTTTGGCAGCGAGGGCAGCTGGTTGGCCGGTGCGGGAAGCAGGGCCACAGGCACACACACGCACCCACCCAGCAGGGAGGTGGACGCAGGCATCCCCGCGGGCCCAGAGGGCCGGCACTCACCGGGGACAGTCAGCGGCAGCAAGAAGGGGACAGAAGAAAAGCGACAGGTTAGAGGCCGTGCCACCCCGCTGAGCGTTTCCACATCCCTGCAGCCGGCAGCACGGCGCGGAGGGACCACTGGCCCTCCGTTGACCTCCTAGCGCGGCAGCGCCTGGGCCCATTGCGCCTGGCCGGCTCCCGGTGTCAGGATGCGGAGACGCTCAGCGGTGCCTGCACGTCGGCGGGCGCCCTACCTTGGACGCCAACTGAGAGACCCCAGTGGACACATCGTCAAAGATCTTTCCCTCCTTCACCTGCGTGAGTCAGAAGCGGCGTTAGGAGGGCGGAAGCACCACGCCCACTGACCGAGAACCACGCCCACTGGCCAAGAAACCACGCCCACTGTGGCTGCTGCCGCTGGGCCGCGACCCCGCCCCACAAGGGACGGAGCTGGTGACACGGCCCCACGCTGGGCGCACAGTGGGTCCTCCCCCGGTCTCGGCGCTGACCACACCCTCCCGAGGACAGGCTGCATGGTGCCCGGCGTGGGCCTCCTCCATGCCACGGATCCCTGGGGCCCCTCTGAGCCCGGGGAGCTCACAGCCTGGGGCCCGGCGTTGGGAGGCAGCGTGTTACCTTCTCCTGGGCAGGTTTGAGGACATTCTCGTTCAAGCTGTGGCCCAGTTCTGACGCCTGCATGAAGGACAGACGACATGAGAGGGACGTCGGGGGACTCCTGGCGCCACACACACCCCAGGATGAGGGTCAGCACAACGGCCGCCAGCTGTGCGGGCGGCGGTGGGCAGCCTGCCAGCCCCCAGGATGCCCCGTCTCACAGCAGCTGTGTAGCCCTGTCCCCGAGCACCCTGGCCCATTGCCCCTGCTCCGCAGTCGTGCGGAGGGTCCTCCCCAGAGCCCCGTGGGCCCTGCCCAGTGGGGACAGCTGTGTGCCGACAGCCGGTCGCGTGCTCCCCCAGAGGTGCTGGGGTGCCTCTGCAGCAGCCCAGAGGGGCCCCACCTGCCCTACAGCAGGCACTTGGGAGCTGGCTACAGAGAAAGGGACAGAACCAGCTGACCGGAGGCCTGAAGCCTGCTCAGGTGGGGGTGGGCGTCAGGACCTCACTCCCCTAGCAGGTCACCTCTGGAGGGTCTGGCTCAAGGCCACTCATCTGTGAGAGTCCTGCCCAGCCGCTGCAGGGGCTCCCAGGCCATCACCCCTCTGCGTGCGGGTCACAGAGGTAAGTGCGGGTCCCCGAGCAGCGAGCGCGGGCCAGACAAGAGCCCATCCTCTGCGACAGGCTCCGAGCGTGCGCACACAGAAGCACAGACAGGTGACAGCACGGGACATGCGGTCGGCCTGGAGCTGCACAGAGGCCAGGTGGCATGCGGGGGTGGACTCGGGGCCTTACCGGCTCTGGCTGCTGCTTGGAACCCCAGAACTTTGCCCGGCAGCATGGGGATTGGGCAGGGAGAGAGGAGAGAGCGAGGCGGTAGCACAGAGCAGGTGCCCCCAGGAGGCACCTGGAGATGCGTCACTAGCACCCACCCGAAGGGGCCCCCGTGTGACCTCGAAGCAGCCTCTCCCACGGCAGAAGGTGGCCGTGCTCCACTCCCACTCCCACGGCCACTGACCAGACCCACAGGAGCCCCAGCAGGCAGGGGAGACCGTCCCTCCCTCCCTCCGGCAGGGACAGCCCTGCAGCTGCCTGTTCCTCAGTCCTGACCTCCAACCCCGGGGTGACCAGCCAACCCGGGGTCTGGTACCATGGGGGCCCCCGCGCCACAACTGGGGTTTGAAGAAGGAAGGGGGGAGGCCAGAGACCCCGCCTCCAGGAAGAGAAGGCACGACCAGGGACAAGCCCCGCCCTGGCCACCCTGAGCCTCGGCTGCCCCCCGGCAGTGCCTGCTCCTTCCAGACCAGGAGGCTCTGCAGAGGCGCCTCGGCCACCCAGCACCTAGACCGCGACAGACGGGGTGACCGCCTCAGCCCCACAGGCCCTAAGCGGGTGCAGCCTCTCACCCCACGTGCCCGGCCCGCAGGCACCTGACGTGCCACGCGCTGGCCTGAGCCTGGGAGACCAGTGCCCAGGTGGACCTGTCAGTGCCCAGTGCACGTGGCATTGCCCCCTTCCCGAGCATGGGGGTGGGGCACCGGGGCTCCTGACCCCATGGGATGCCAGGCTGGGGCTTCACGGGGCACAGGGTGCAGGAGGCTCCGGTTACCTTCTGACTTGCCTGGGACCCCAGCTTCGTAGCCTGGAAGGAAAACAGACATGCTCTGTCCAGGGCCCACCTGCCGAGGACATGAAGGCCCCGAGCTCGCCCTGGGGTGGCCCTCAGCGCCCGACAGCAAAGCCCCCGGACGCGGGCCCCCACTGGAGGGAGGCTGGGGAGGGTGGGGGTCACCTGGGCAACCCCTGGGGCCAACCGTCCTATTCCTTCTCTGGGGCGCAGGGCCCCATGGTGTGCGGGCGCCTCCCCAGTCCCGCCTTCAGCAGGCTTTCCCACACCACTGTCCGCTGGCGGCCAGCGGGGCCCCACACCCCAGGCAGCACCGTGGTAACGGGGGAGAAAGAGAAGCCTGGCCACACGAGTTCGCAGACCCCAGCCACAGCCCACTCACGACAACCCTCCCTCCAGGCCAGCCAGGCTGTCTGGTCCCGCGGGGCTCAGTGGTGCAGGGCCGGGCTACTTACGCCCTCCTTGGCGGCTGAGGCGAACTTGCTCGCTCCAGTGGCGAAGCTGCTCCAGCCCTGGAAGGACGCAAAGCGGCGTCAAGCTCCAGGCCCAGGAGGCCGCTGCCTGGCCCGCTGCACGTCCCCTCCCTCCAGAAAGCCAGGCCTGGACCCCAGGGGGGCACTGCTGGCCCACCCCGGCCCCCACCTGCCCTGAGGGGCAGGAGTCCTGTGCCCACTCCGCACGGACTCCAGGCAGGTGGGCCACTGTGACTCGCCCTTTCCTGTCTGAGTCCAGGCTGCTCCTAAGCCCCCAGGACGCACAGAACCGTCCGGGGACACGAAGATCCCCTTTAAATGCACCGGAGCCTCCTGCTCCCGTGGGCGCACGGAGGCCCGCGCAGGCGGGGACGCTCATCCGCTCAGACGGTGACCAGCACTGAGATCTGCAGACACAGACCCTGCGCCCCGGGGCGGGCACCGCCTTCCGGAGCCGCTCCTGCACAGCGGGCCCCTGGCGACAAGCCGGCCTCCCAGGCCCTGGGGACCCCGCGGCCGCCTGGAGGGGTGGTCCTAAGTGACCCTTGCTGAGCGGCCCACTCCCCTCTGGAGTCGGTGCGCCGGGCGCGAGAGGGCGGGACAGAGCAGCGGGTGAACCGCCCGCCTCACCTGAGCCAGGGCTGCGCAGAAACGGCCGGGAGGGGACGGCTCCGTCACGTGCGCACACAGCACAGACGGCCTCCCGGTCGGCCTCGCTCAGACACCCGTGTCCCCGCGGGCTCGCTTCCCTCCACCCCTGGAAGCCCCTGCCCTCTGCCCTCAGGAGGAGCCCCCCTCACCCTGGCAGGCCCTCAGGGGTCTGCAAGGGTCCCCGTCACAGTGCAGCTTCCGGAAGCATTTTCCCTCATTTTTTTTCTTTTTTTAGAGGAAGAGAAACATCTACCGGCCGCTGCTTGTGCACCCACAACTGGGGACCCGGCCCGCGGCCCAGCCATGTGCCCCGACCTGGAACCGAACCGGTGCCCCTTTGGTTCACAGGCCGGCGCTCAGCCCACTAAGCCCCACCAGCCAGGGTGGCATCGCCATTTTCAACACCAGTAAGTTTCCTCGGAGCGCAACGGTCTGGCTGCCGGCGGCGGAGGGCAGGCGGGGACCACGTGTGATGGGGGCGCCATCCCCGAGGGCACCAGCCGGTGCAGCTCAGAGCCGTCACCTCTGCCCCCAGACCTCGTGGTCTCCAAGCTGGCCAACCGAGCAATGAGGGTCCTGGTGGGGCCGGGAAACCCACACTCTCCAGGGAGAGGGGCCACGCCGGGCCCTCACAGGACGCTCATGCTTTGGAGGACACGCATCTCGTTAACTTGAAGTGCACTAGTTGCCAAAGCAGGTAACCCGGTGAGACCTCCTGGGATCCGAGCGACTCCCGGAGTCCGTGAAGGCGGGGCCAGCACAGGCCGCCCCTGCCGGGCTCCCCAGGGCGCTCACCGAGTACAGGGAAGACATGGCGCTGTTCAGGAAGTCCTCATCTTTCTTCGGAGGCGGCACGGTGTTCCCAAACCCCACGTAGCGGCTCTCCTGGGCCCTGGAGGGAACACAGCGGCCCCGGCGAGGGTCACAGAGGCCCCCGGGCTGCCCGCTGCCAGGGGGCCCCCGCGGCTGGGCCTGGGCAGGAACGTGTCTGAGGGGCAGGCTCCCCAGACCCCCGCCCCCGTACGTAGATGGCCGGCCCGGCGGCCGGCCCTGGGCCTCACCCCTGGTAGGAGCCGAGGTCCTCGTCCAGCCAGTCCTCAAAGGCCTTGTCCGAGGCGGCGGTGGAGCTCTGCGGCTGGCCAGAGGCCCTGAAACGGAGTCCCACGTCGGTCCAGCCACCAGGGGGCAGCAGACGCCCACCCGGGGAACTGCAGGACCACCTGGTCCCACAGGGGGCCAAGCTGGACCCTGCTCCCCATGAAAGGGGCTCAGGAGGACAAGCAGCAGGGGGGCAGTGTGGCCTGACAGCGGGGCCACCTGGACCTAACACGAGGGGCAGCAGGTGGGGAGACTTGGGGGGGCACCCCAGGGTGAGGGGCCGCCTCCCAAAACCGGCCACCCAAACACCGGCCACCGCCGCTGTGTGAGACGCAGTGACAGGACGGGGTCAGCTCGCCCCCAGTGGCCTGTGCTCCGGGGTGGCAGGCGGCCCTGAGACAGGACACACGTGTCACGTGCCCATCCCAGCAGGGTCTGCCCTGGGCTGGCACCCCAGGGGCGGGCAGATGCAGGTTTTCTTCCAGACCAGCCTGCGCTGGCTGGCAGCTAAAGCCCGTGGTGTCTCGGCCACCCTGGAGACCCGCTCCTCCCACCGCCTTCGGGACATGCTGAGCCACGGCTCGGGTCAGGGCAGCCAGGAACGGCGGCCAGAGGGGCGCTACCGGTGGGCGGCAGACGGCAGCGTCCTGGACTGTGGAGGGGTCCAGTCCCGCGCAGGTGACGCCTCCAAGGACCACTCTCTGCCTTCAGCCAGTGTGGCCACCTGTCAAGGGGACACAGGCCTGTCAGAGTGGCTGTGGTTGGCACCGGCTCCATGAAACTCGCGGGCCGTGGGCGGGGTCTCTGCCGTGGGGGAGCACCGAGCCCAGGCCTCTCTGCAGCGCTGCAGGCGGGTTCTCAGTCGGGGCTGTGACCCCAAGTGTGGGGGACCCACCTCAGTGCCCTGGTGGGCAGCCCCGTCCTCAGGGGTATTTTAGCCAAGATGGCCAGGGGTGGGGAGGAAGGCCCAGCCTCCACCCCTGCTGACTGCGGGCCTCCGGCTTCCCGGGTGGGAGCCGGGCGGGGCCTCACCCTGTCCCGGAAGAGGGCGGCAGCCTTGCTGTTGTACTTGTCCTGCAGGGACCAGCAGGGGTCGTAGTCCTCCTGGGACTCCAGGAACTGCCTGAACTTGGCGTTGCCGCCAGCTCGCATCTTCTCCAGCTCCGCGTCCTTCCACTTGTCCATGGTGACAGAGCGCACGAAGCTGGGGGCAGAGGAGCGACCACGTCCTTGAGTGCTGGGACCCCAAGCAAGAGCCCCTCTGGGCTGGGGAGCGGACACGTGCTCTTTCAGGGACTGAGGCGCAGAAGCCCCGGGGGCATGCGGGCCTGGGGAGGGCCGGCGCCCGCCCCGATGGCAGGCCCTGGACCGGGGTGGGGATGCGGGGATGCAGGCGCTGACCTGAGGTGCACACCGAGCCCGCGGTGCTTGCCCGAGCACTCCAGGCAGATCCAGATGCCGTAGGTCACGCTCGCCCACTGGGGGTTGAACGCACCACACTCGAAGCACACCTGCAGAGACGGCCACGTACAACTCACCCAGGCGGCTGCGGGCCGGGCCCAGGGACCCCAAATCCCCAGAGGGCAGCCCACCGCGGAGCAGAGGGGAGGTGGGGTGGGAGACCAGCAGTGACAGGGAGGCGGCTCCAGGCTGTCAGCCGCTTCCCAGAGGTTCCAGAGCTCCAGCGAGGCCAGCACTCACATTGTTCTCATCCTGCACCCTGACTTCCTTCAGAACCTTCCGGGTCCTCGGGCTCGCCATGATGCTGCAAAGGAGGGAAACAAGCTTCTAAAACTCACAAACAGGGCACTTGATGAAAAATCCACTGTTGGCGCAAAAAAACACCGCAGACCGCAGCTTCCGAGCAATTCCACCACGAAGCTCCGCAGCAACAGGGCGCGCCCCCCACCCCCGCGGCGGCGCGGAGCGCCTCTTCCCGGAGAAATCCACTGCCCCGCAGGAGCACCAAGAGCGGCTTGGGTGCCCGGCCACGGCGATGCAGCCGATCGTGGCCTTTCCTCCAAGGTGCACAGGCTGCCCGCTAAAGGGCAACCCCCCGGAGATGGGAACCCCATGCCTTCTCCCCACCTGCCCCGTGTGGTGCTGGGAGGCTCCTGGCCTGGGGGTGGGGGCACAGTGGTGGCCCTAACTGATGTGTGAAGGGGCCGGCTCACAGGAGGGTCGGTCAGTAGGTCCTCCATGGGGCCCTCGTGAGGGTTACAGGTGACACAGGTCAGCCACAGCGGGGCCTGTCACAGTGCAGACCTGTCCCCATGCCTCACATGGGCACTGCTGGGGAACAGCAGGCACACAGCTCAGCTAAATCGCTGTTTATTTCTTTATAGGTCTCCTGGCTTTGGCCAAGTCCAGCTTCCTCTGGTGGCCCACTGACCCCGTGACCAGAAGAGTCAAAACGACAAGACCCAGGCTGAAGGCCGGAGTGGGCGGCAAGCAAGGCATTCGATGTAAATACTCCCCAGGCCCCCTGGGCCTGCGCCTGCGACTCAGACCCAGGTTCCCGCCCACCTCTGCTGCCGCCGGCCCCCATCCAGCGTGCGGACTCTGCGGACGGCCCCCCTCTTGGCTGTGAGTGGAACCTGGGGGGTGGGCCTCCGGCTCACACGGCCACACACGCCCCGTGGACGGCACACGAGGACCGTCGGTGTGATGGCACAGGGCCGGCGGGCGGGGGGCGTCCCCAGGCCTCCACCAGGTGGCTGCTCGGGCCAGTGCTCCTGCTAACCATGGCGCTCGCTGCAGCTTCACGCTGAGATGCAGGTGAGAATGAGTCCGATTCTCTCCGCCCGATTCGGACTTGAACCTCAAGTCCCTCCCCGAGGGGAGCCCTGACCCTCACACGCCAGCCCTCCTAGGCCTGGGAGGCCCTGACGCTGACAGTCGGTGGTGCCCACTTCTGAGCCAGGTGAAGCGGAACGCACGCTATTTCCTGCAGCTGACGGGAACACGCCAGAGTTCGCCCGCGGGCTCTCCCTGCCCTGGACTTCTCTGCGCTAGGCAGGGCGGTCCGCGGAGACAGCCCAATCTGGAGGGCAGACACTCGGGTGTGCCGTCCTGCCTGGGGCCAGCCCCTGGCCCGGCCCTTCTGGGGCGCGGCCTCACCACAGCGTGGAAGGCACATGCCAGCAAACGCACAGGTGCAGGGATGCTCCGGTGGGTTTGGATCTACAAAGCCCTTTGCGGACCCTGGTCTCCCGGAGGCCACGGGAGAGCCCACGCGGGCTGGGGGGCAGGGCTGCCACGCACGCCCGCCACGCAGGTTCCCACAGCGCTGCGCCCACTCCCTCATTCTGGCCAACAGGACGGCGGGGAGCCTGCTCTGCGTTCTCACTGCGTCCAACAGCGTGGAAGGGGCGTCTGCACAACCACCGCAGCGGAGAGACGTGAAGGGTGAACGACTTGGCGGTGGTAGGAGGGACCGCCTCCGCGACCGGCTTTGGCTGTGAGTTCCGAGTTCCCTGAGGTGCTGTTTTACACAGATGCCTCCACCTGTCAACACCCGAACTACGATTTATCCTGAGAGTTGGTCCCCGAACTCCCGTTTTAACGCTGGAATCCGAGATGGTCCAACGGAGGAGCTCTTGCCGCAACTAGGCGTCACCTGCGGGCCCAGGGAGGACGGGGTCCTCATGCGGCCGCCCGCCAGACTGCAGCACGCGTGGCACCGCCTGGACCTCGAGGCTGTGATGCAGGGGGCAGGCAGAAGGCACCGGCCATGGCTCCGGCCAAGACCAGCGCTCGATGTTGTCACAGGTTATTTCTGAACTGGGGAGGGTCTGTCAGGACGCCACCAGCCAGGGGCACCACCGTGAGTCACCAAACAGCGCGGCAGGACCATCGGGTCTGCGGGAACGGGCACAAACGCTTCCCCCAATCGGAGGTCTGCAAGGAGGTTGCCGAACAAGCCCGGCGAGGAGCACCGTTCTTCCACGTCAATCCACGTAAACGGGGAAGAAAACGGAAGGTCCTCTCCCGGTTCCCCCTCCCCGCCCCCGACAGTCATCCACCGCCAAGGGAGGAAGAAGGGCAGGAAAACAGGCCGAGGCTGCCCTTTCAGACCAGCCTGACCCCCCCCCCCCGACACCTGCGCGGGGGGGGGGGGGGTTGGAAGCCGCTTCAGGCTCCGCCGGCCCGGACGTTGTGTGCAGGTCAGACCCTGGGTCCGAGGGGGGCAGGGGCTGGGCGGACTGGGCGCAGAGCAGAGGCGACGGCAGCGGCGGTGACCGCGGAGGTGCGGGTGTGGGGGCAGATTCAGAGGCAAAGGTGGGGGTCCCGGGTCCGGGCGAGGGCGTCCGCCGGGCTCCGTGGGCGGGCGCCGGGGCTCGGGTTGCGCGCTTACCGGGCGGGCTCGGTCCTTGGCACCGGGATCCGGCAGTGTCTGCGGGGTCCGGGCCCGGGTCCGGCCGCGTCGCAAGCTGCACCCTCCCGCCGGCCGCCTACCCCGCCGCCACCAGCTTCCGGCAACGTTGCGTCTCGCAAGGCCTCACGGGAAGCCGGGAGCTGCTGGCAGGGGCGGGACTTCTGCCTCTGCCCTTTGGACCGGAAGCGCCGCCCAGCCACAGTCGCCATGGGGACGCGTCCTGAGCGTGGTGCTGGTGCCCGGGCCCGCGGGGAAGCGCACGCGAGCAGGAGGCCCGTGCTGACGGCCTCGGGGCCGGACTCCCGGTCCTCTTCGCGCCGCTCCGCCGCGTCCTGGTCGGCCCTGCGGACCCCAGCGGGCCCGCCCTGGCTCGCGGACCGCCCGCGGTCCCTAACGTGGACACGGAAGGGCGCCGGTGCGCGCCCCCAGGGTCTGAACCCATCACTGCTCGAACCTGGGTGATTCGAGGGCCGTCTATTTCCAGGGGGCCTAACTAGGAAGGTGTGGTGGGTTTGGGGGAACGACTGCAATACCGAGGCTCCAAGGAAAGGGGCGGCGGAGAGGTTCCCGCGCCCTGGAAGGGGAGTCTTTAGGGCCGCTGTCCCCTGTGGTTGAGGGCATCGCCAGCCCGAGGTGAGGAGCAGGAGAAGCCCCCAGTATAAATACCTGGCCTGTCTGGCCTCTCGCCCTCTGATCTGATTTTTGCCTCCCGTTGGCCGAGCCCATTGCTGCAGCTGGAGAGAGAGAGGGCGGGAGGGACAGACTCGGACGGTTCGAGATGGCTGTAAAGCAGCGTGAATAGTAGGAGCCCAAACATGTGACCACGTGACCGTGGAAAGGTAACTGTTCACAGTGACGACCTCTGGGGGGCGTGGCTGCAAATGATACTTGGTATCGTTTTTTATGTTGAGCTTTTCTGTGCGTTCCACGTGCTTTCATTGATCCTTGTATCTTTTGGAATGATCGAGTGTGGACATTTCCCTGAGATCTGACTTGTACTCAGGGAGATGTGCAGTTCAGCGCGTCTTGACAAAGGCGCGCCCCACAGCAACCTCCACCGGAGGCGGCCCTGCCCTCACTTCTGTCCTCCGGCCTTAGTTTTGTCTGGTCTACAACGTCACGTAAATAGAATCATGCAGCAGGTACTTTTTAAAAAATTTTAAGAAGATTTTATTTATTTTTAGATGGGGGAGGGAGGGAGAAAGAGAGGAAAAGGAACATTAACCTGTGGTTACCTCCCATGTGGCCCCCACTGGAGACCTGGCCTGAAACTCAGGCATGTGCCCTGACTGGGAATCGAACTGGCAACCCTTTGGTTCTCAACCCACCCTCAATTGAGCCACACCAGCCAAGGGCAGGGACACCAACGCCTCAGAATCAATGGCTGTGCAGAGCTGGGGGCTCAGGCATGGGGCGGTGGGGGGAGCACAGAAGTGGGGAGCAGGAGCGAAGCCCCCACATGCCAGGCAGCAGCTCAGGTCTGTGGAGTCGCTGTGGGGCCTGGGGAAAATCTCTGTTTCATCCTGGACTCAGTTTCCCCCTCCAGGAAAGGAGGTCTCCAATCCCCCTTCCAGACCAGGGGCTCAAACTCTAAGCGCCTACCAGCAGCCAGGCCCCAGGCCTGATAAAGACGCACCATTTAAACTGGACAGCAGCCCTGCGTGTTGAGATGAACGCCTGTCCAGGTGAAAAAACTGAGGCCACAGCCGTCCCCAGAGGAGGAGGAGGGTGTGTGGAGCTGGGCCTCTGATCCGGAAACCTGGTGCCGGTCTCAGGGCAGAACTGCAGCGGTTTTGTCCCAAACACACACAAGTCACGGAGAGCCTGGCCATGGGACTGTGAGCACAGCTTGTCAGTGGGCCCCCAGCCTGGTCAGCCAGGTGTAGGGGGTCGGCTGGCTCTGGCCCGGGTGGCACAGCCCGAAGAAACAGCTGGGGCCCACATGGGGCAGGGCCTGCCCAGACTGGTTTTCCCAAAGGTGTCATGCCTCCCCCACCCCCAGCGCCTTGCTCGGCGGGCGTGCTTCCTGCCAGCCCTCGCAGCAAAACATCCCTCTCCTGGGTGTGCTTGCGTATCCCAGTGTCTGTGACCAGCCCCCTCGCAGCAAAACATCCCTCTCCTGGGTGTGCGTGCGTATCCCAGTGTCTGTGACCAGCCCCCATTGCGGCCCAGGGCTCTGTGGTCCCCACTGCCAACTTGCTTCCCCGCTGCTGTGCTGGACGTCCATGTACAGTGGCTTCTGCACACGCATGTTTCCTGGCATAGAGCTCTGGAAGGGGGTGCACTGGGTCATTTCGGATGGATGCGATCAAATCACTGCCCCAACCTCGGTACCAAGTGCCCTCAGGTGCAGGGCTATGCCTGCGGCCTCTCGCTGGCCAGGCATCACTGAGCTGGCCGTCTTTGCCAGAAGCCCGCGTGTCGTCCTCGCTGGCCTAGTTTTCATTTCCTTAGCCGGGGGGAGGGGGGGAGCACCTGTGTGCAGGACAGCCTGTGCCGTTCCTGAGGACCAGCTTCTACCGACCACCCTCCACCACCAGGCCTTCCCCAAAACAGCTCCGTCCTCACCTGGAGAGAAGAGCGTGGGATGGGGCTGGTTCGGGTCTGCACTGCCAGGCCCCGGGTCCTGGCCTCAAGCTGCTCAGCCCCACCTGACCCCTGGCTGCTGCCTCCGCCTGGTGCTCAGGAAGAACTGGGACCAGGAAATAAGGGAATGGAAGGAATGTCAGGGAATGTGGCCTTGCTAATTCAAGAGGCTGCATATCCCGCAGAAGTGCGACTGTCCCTGAAACTCTCCACTGTCACTCTGTCCCTGACACAGCCAGGACAGGCCCAGGACGGGCAGCTGTGCTGCATGGCATTTGTCCCACCAGCTAAGGAGTCTCAGCTAAGAACAGTTGAGACTGGGCCAGCGTCTCAGATTACCAGCCGGACAGCTCCGGTCCTAGGGCTGTGACCGGAAGGACCCAGGGCCCTGGACCACCAGAGCCAAGAGCAGCAGCCTGTGGCCGTCAGGAAGCACTGCCTGTGTCCCTCCTCTCTGGGGGCGTGACCATGGCTCATCCCAACCTGGGGTTCCGCTAACCCAGCCTACCCAGCAAAGCTTCCGGACCCAACCCAACCTGCCTCCCTCTGGCCATCTGCCCCGCAGGGACTTTGGACCCACCTCCACACCTTGGTCCCGCTGAGAACGCCCCCCCACACAGGGCCCCAGCCCGCAGGCTGCCTGCAAACCCAGGTCTCCCCACCGCCCAGCCACACTCAGAGCAGACCCCCGGGGAAGGCAGATCCCCTGCATTCCCTGGGCCGGTGGGGCGTCCCCCTCCCACTTCTGAGCCCTCACCCCCAGGAGGGGGACCTCTGAGCCCATGACTCAGGTCCAGGACACTGTGGGGTGATTGGGAGGGAGGGTCACACTGAGGCTGAGGAGGTGACCGCAGGGGGGTTCCTGGTGGAGGGGTGTCGATGGTTATGGGGGGGAGGGGGGACAGTCTTGAAGCAGCCTCGGATCTGTTGTGGGGCCGCTGCACAGCCCCTCTGCGCTCCAGTGGCCAGAGAAGCCGCGCCATCGCCCCTTTAAGAAGGGGTCCCGCGCCCCCTCCCCAGCTGGCGCCTAGTCCCCGGGGGCTACAAGTTGGGGGCGGGGAGAGAGAGAGACGAGGCACAGCTGTTATTCGAGGGGGCGGAGCTGGGCTGGGACCCGGGCCGCAGGGAGGGGCTGGGCGGGGGACAGGCCAGCAGCGGGGAGTGGGGGCGGGAAGCGCTGGCGAGTGGGACCCCGCTGGCGGCAGTGGCGAGTCTGAATCGGGGTCGGGGGTCGCCCCGGGGTTCGGTCAAAGACTGTGGGAGGCCCGGGGTAGCGGGCCCGGGAGGGGCCAGGGACTCTGGGGACTCAGGCGGGGGCGGGGCCGGGAGCGGCGGGCCAAGGCGTTGGGCTCCCTGCGTTCTGGCTCCAAGTCGGGACGGTGGAGACGGCGTCCTCGGGCCGCGCCGGCACCATGGGCTGCTGTTCCGGCCGCTGCACGCTCATCTTCCTCTGCACTTTCCAGCTGGTGAGTGGCGACCCCTCCTCCGGCCCTGCAGCCCCTGCGCACTGGGGGATCCGGGCGCGGTCACCGCCCCAAGCCGCGCGGCTGCGTCCGCGCCAGCCTGTGGGGCTCGGGCTAGGGACGGCTCGGACCCGCGGGCTGCTGCGGCCGAAGTTTTCTGCTGCCCGGGGGGCGGCGGGGGGCATGGGAAGCCAGCGCCCTGTGCGCGACCCCTCCGGCCCCTTCGTCCCACCCGGTGCGCCCAGCTGTGTGCGCGCGCGCCGGGGAGGCCGCGGGATCCCGGCGCGGACTGCTGCGGGGGGCGCAGACGGAAGGGGCCGGCGCCAAACAAAAGCCTTGGAGCGGGGCGCCTGGACCCTGCTCTCGCCGGAGCCCCGGGCTGGGGACTCAACGCCTCCGGTGTGCGCGGTGCGCTCGGGTGGGCAGCGGGAGGGAGCGCTGCTGCGCGCGCGGTCCACGCGTGTCCAAAGGCGTGTGTGGCTCCGAGGAGGTGCCCAGGTGAGCAACTGCTCCCTTCTCGAAGCTACTGCCAGGCCCCAGTGAGGGTCCGAGTTCCGTTTCCGAGGCCTGGCAGCCCATTGGGTGGGGGGCGCTTGTGAATTTGTGAGTGTGATCCGCTCCCGGCCCGACCGGGGCGCCTCCCATGGTGGAGGCGGCGGCCCCTCGCTGCTCCGGGAACGGGAGCCGGCCGGACGCGGAGCGGACAGGGAGTTGGAGCCGGTGCCCAGGGCTGCACTTAGATGTCGTTTGTGTCCGAGATTAGCTGGGCCCCCTGGGTGCAGCTTTGTGGAGAACTTGACCCTCGCTCAGCCAAGTTTCCAGTCTGCCCTTATAGATCCGGGTGCCAGGATCTGGCCTCTCCCAGAGCTTGAGGCGGGGATGAATACCAGAAGCGAATAACAGAGGTCTGGGCCACCCGGCTGGGGCGCAGCGCGGATGGCCCCTGGGTCTCCGGTCTTAAAAAGGACATGCTGTTTGGTCGAGGCCAAGTGGTGCGTGCTCTTGCTCTGAGGGGCACAGCGTGGTGGTTTCAGGGGGGTTGGAAGGACTCCCTGCACCCAGCAGGGCTGGTGTCCCGGCCTTTGCCTGGGGCAGGGTGTGCTGGCTGAGCCGGCACAGGGTTGAGAGGCACCGCCCAGCCCCCATGTCCCACCTGGAGGAGGCTGCTTGCCTGTGGGGTACTCAGAGCTGTGGGACCCTGAAGGGCGGATTTGGGGGACCACGGGGGAGGTGGGCCGCCCGCAGGGCTTGAGCTCATGAGGCTGGGAGAGAGCCCGGCCCTGCAACGGGCTTTGAAGCCCAGGACTGTCCTGCCAGCAGCGGAGCTCTTGCCGGCCTCGGGGACGGGAGTGGTGTCACTCTGTGCCTTTCTGTGGGAAGTTCCCTGGGGGGGGCAGGAATCCCCCCCCCAGAAGGCCCTGGCGTGGGGTTAGGAAGCAGGGACGGGAGGACGGGGTGCCACTGACCAGACGGCAGGAAGCAGCACCGCTTTAGGCAGCTGCGGCCTGTTTGCTCTCTCGGGTTGAGGAGTGTGGTGTGTGGGTTGTGCTTGGCCGAGCCGATGGGGCAGGAGAAACTGAGGCACTGAGAGACGGGTGTGGCCTCGGGCTTGGAGGGGTCGGGTCGTGCTGCCTGTTTAACCCCCGAAGCAGACAGGGGGCAGAGGGGCGTCCCTTCAGGCCCTTGGGAATTTGGGTGCAGCTTAGGAGGAGAGGCGTATCTTAGCTTGAGGGCTGCGGGGTCTCCCTGGACTGGGGGCCCCTGGCAGACTCCTGGTCTCAGCCAGGCGGGCCCAACGGCCAGAGCCAGGTCCCCACGAGGCCAAGCTGGAATGCAGCTTGAGGGGCTGTGAGGAGGAGCCTTTTGTCCTGGGCTGGTGGAGGGGGTGGCAGAGGAGGAGCCTGAGGTCTGACATCACCCACCCACCGCTCAGGTCACTGTGTGTGGGGTGGGGGTCAGCGGGGGAAGCCAAGCGGGCGGCCCTGCCCTGCGGCTTTTCTTTTCTCCTCGTTCTGACAAGCGTGAGAGTTTCCTGGTTACCCAGCTACGGGACAAAGGCCCAGGAAAGCACGCCTCCCCGGAGCCTCTGGCGGAAGAATAGGGTGAACTCTGCTGCTCCGAGGCAGCGGGGCGGTGGGGCCATTTCCCAGGCTGTGGCCCACCGTGGTGACAAGGGGGCCGTGAGGCCCAGCAAGGGGCCTGGGCAGCGGGCAGTCCTCACCTCCTCCCGGCTCCCAATGTGGCCAAGGCTTCCAGCGTCTGGGCTTGGAAACGAAAAGACAAAAAAGACATCTGTCCGTGTGCCCCGCCGCCCCCCCGCCCACCCTCTGCTGTGCCGGCCACCCTGCCAGGCTGCGGGGTCTCCTCTGGGAGAGACCCTGGGGCCCGCCCCCAGACTCAGAGAGCCATCAGAAGGGTGGACGCGCGTGACTCGCATCCAGTGCAGGCCAGGAGCCCGCTGTGTGCTGGGCACTGGGCTCGAGGGGTGAAGGTCCAGCAGAATTCAGACAGCCGGGAGTGACCAAGGCCCATCCCCCGCCCCGGCCCTGGTGATCTTCGGAGACTGTGGGCTTCGCTCTGGCCTCTCCGGAGAGGACCAGCCACCGCCTCCTGGCTGCAGTCACCCAGACGCAGGGGCACTCGTCCGGAGCCCCCATGGCAGGCCTGTGGTGGAACAGGCTGTGACCTGAGGGAAAGGGGCGGGGGGCGGAGGGGTGTGTGCGTCTGGGGGGCACGTCCCCTGGGAGTTTTCCCATGCTCTGCGTGTGGCCCTGCTTTGGCTGCCCGCACCCAGCTGACTCCTACGGCCCACCCCAGCCCCGAAAAAGGACACGCTTGAAATGTCCGCCTGGAAATGGCCGCCACCCCCACCCCAGGGCCATCCAGAGGGACCGGACTGTGCCCAGGACACGCCCACAATGGCTATTTCTGGGGCTGGGCAGGGTCCCCTGAGGGGTCCAGGACACAGGCCGGAGCAGTGGATCAGGGCTGGGCTGCAGAGGGGCGGAGGGCTCTGGCCGGGGTCGGGTGTCTTTATCTCCGTGACCCCAGGGAGATCCGTGAAGGCTGCCCCTGCTGGGCTCTGTCCCCAGTTGCGGAGCCCCTCGAGAGCCTCCCCTCCCTCTCCCCCCAGAGCCCTGCCCACACGGCCACACGGCCCCTCGGAGTCAGGGCTGGGCCTCTGCCACACCCCCAGGGCCCAGGGCCGAGGGCTGCCTGGGTGCGCAGGGGGCTGCATCAGAATCCGGAGGCCCTGCCGGGGCTCCGTCCCTTCGCTGTTGCTGCCCTCCCAGGATCCGGCCGGTCCCCCCAGCCCCTCTGGAGTCCGAGGATTCAGCCGCACTTCCTCCCAGTGCCTCCTCCACACCAGCACGCATGTCGGCCTGGCCCGCAGGCCTGATGAATGAACGAATGAGCCCTCTGTGGAGTTGTGACCGAGCTCCGAGCCTGTCGGTTTCCCTGCGTGTAAAACAGGTCCCCATCGGCCGGGCCTGTGGGGCTGGAGGGGCGAGAATGGCCTTCAAGTGGGGAAGCAACCTTGCCCAACCCCCACCCCCATCTCGCCGCCCCACTCACCTCACCGTCCCCAAAGCACAAGAGCCCAGGAACCGCGGTGTGGCTGTGGAGACCCCCGGCCCTCAGCCTGCAGGTCCTGCCCCCCCAACCCTGTGAGTCAGAGCAGCCCTGGATGAAACTGAGGACCAGGTGGGGGACCTTTCGAAAGAGGAGGATCACCCAGGGGAGCATTTTCGAGCCGGGGGCTCATGGAGGGAGCTCTGTTGGAAGAGCCAGGCCCACCGCCGGCGCTGGAGCAGGGTGATTCGGCAGGGAGGCTGGCGGGGCCTCCCCGGCGTCCGCGGCCCCTCACATGGCCACCCTGCCCCAGGTCACCGCCCTGGAGCGGCAGGTGTTTGACTTCCTGGGCTACCAGTGGGCGCCCGTCCTGGCCACCTTCGTCCACGTCGTCATGGTCCTCCTGGGGCTCTTTGGCGCCATCCAGTACCGGCCGCGCTACCTCGTGGTGGTGAGTCCACTGTGGTCTGGCCCCCCGCCCAGGGGCTTGGCCCGATGACCCTCACGGGGGCTGTCCAGTGGCCTGTTGTCCTAGAAGCCCCCAGAACACCCGGAAAGGCCAGGGCTCGAGCCGTGCACCATCTTCCCACATCCTGCCGTTCTGACCCAGCCACCGAGGCACAGAGCGGGGACCGTGCCCCGAGTGCCCCAGCCCAGGCCCCTGCACCTGCCCTCCTGCCCCGAACATGCTCCGCTCAGGTCAGCGCGGCCTTTCCAAGGGCAGGTGGAGACCACGGGCCCACAGGCCCGGGTGTGCAGAGGGCCCAGGGGCAGGCGTTCCGGGCCCGTGGGCCACCGTCACGGCCCTGGCACAGAGGCAGCCCTGAGCATGGTGGACGCGGCGATGTGGCCGAGTCCCAGTCAGAATGTACCGGCCCAGCCTGCCCCCTGCAGACAGCTGTCCAGAGCGTTCTTTTAGGGGGGAGGTTTGGGGGTGCTTTGCGGTTCAGGCTGCTGGTGCCCTTGGTTGTCAGTGGTCCACCTCGGATGGGCCTCGGGCACGTCTGGGCCAGGACACGGAGCGAGGGAGGGGTCCGGCACAGCTGGCTCTTCCCAGTGGTGCCCCTCCCCCTGGGGGAGCAGGCACCCTGTTGCCACAGGAAGACTCTGTGGCAGAGACCTGGGAGCAGAGCCCCTGCCCCCCAAAAAACTTCGAGGACTCTCTTCCAAGGGCAAAAGCACAGTGGGCCCCTCCCCTTGAAGAGCTAGGTTCTCCCCGAGTCCAAGTCCAAGTCCGTTCATCTATGTCCCCCTCCCCGTTCTCCCTAGTATGCTGCATGGGCGGCCGTCTGGGTCACCTGGAATGTTTTCATCACCTGTTTCTACCTGGAGGTGGGGGGCCTCTCCAAGGTGAGTCAAGTCGGAGACACATGCAAACAGAGAGGGCACTGCGGGAGTTAGTCATCTGTCCACCCCCCACACAGAGGCAGGTGGGGGCTGCCCACGGCTCTGTCCCTGGCCTCTGGGACAGGCCTGGCCCCCAGCAGTGACCCAGGGAAGGTCTGAGGAAAGACAAGTGGTCCGATGGGTGGAGGAGGGGCTGTGGGCATTGGTGGACTGGTGGCCTCCAGTGGGGGGAAGATGCATCAGGGAAGGCTTCCTGGAGGAGGGGGCCTCAGGACCGGGGCAGCTCCTGAAAGGAGCACCAGGGCTGGGGGCCGGGAGTGGAGAGACTAGCCCTGGCGGAGGCGCACAGATCGGCGCACCACCTCGGTGGCCTGGCCTGGGCCAGAGAGAGCTCTGTCTGCCCTCCTGTGTCCTCTGGGCTTCTCTGCCCCCTCCAACCCTGAGGAAGCCCATTGGTCCCTCCCACTGGGTGGGGTGGGGCTGGGCCTCTAGGAGCTCCCTTGGTGAACAGACCCTGTCTGGGCAGCTGTTTTGGGTACTTGGCACCCAGCGCTTTGCTGCATCCTCACAGGAAGCACCGAGAACGGGGGTCGTGAGAGTTGGGAGTGGGGTGGGTTCTGAGTCCAGGTGCCCGTGTGCCCCGAGGCCGGATCCCAGGGCGGAGGCTGGTGGTGCCGCTGGTGCTGACCTGGCCCCACCCCCTCACCCCCAGGACAGTGAGCTCCTGACCTTCAACCTCTCCAGACACCGCTCCTGGTGGCGGGAGCACGGCCCTGGCTGTCAGCAGGAGGGGCCCCCAACAGGCTTGGGACCCCCTGGCGGCCAGGCCCTGGGGCCAGGCGTCAGCTGCACCCTGGAGCATGGCTACGTGGAGGCCCTGCACAGCGCCCTGCAGATCCTGGTGGCGGTGAGCGCGGGGTGGGGACTCATCAGCTGGGGAACACTCGGAGGGCCATGCCGTCCTCTGCCAGGGCAGGATGCCCTTCCGTGCCTCCACCCCTGCCCGAGGGGTTAAGGACTCACCCTGCTATCCTCACCTGTGTGGCCTGAGCCATGGGACCCTCAGCGTCCTGCTCTGTACAATGGGCTCAGGACCAGCTGCGCCCCCAGGGGCAGTATGAGGAGGGAAGAAGGGGGCAGAACCTGAAGGTCCTGATAACACCGTGGGGCTGGGCACGTGGGGTCTCCTGCAGTCTGTCCCCTCCCAGCCCTGGAGGCAGTGTGGGCAGGGGAGGAACCCCGAGAGCTCCACCCTGGCCAGCCAAGGGGACCATTTCCTGGCCACTCGGCCCCGGGGCCTGGAGCGGGAGGCAGAGACCCAGCCCAGCCCAGCCCGCCCCTGCTGGCTGCTTTCTGCTCCCGAGGCGCTGAGCTGCTGAGCGTGGGGCTGCAGGCTGTGAATAAAAGTGTAGGTCCTGAGCAGTGTGGCTCAGTGGGTGGCTCAGTGGGTGGGGCATCACCCCACAAAGCAGGTCACTGGTCCCCAGGCAGGGCGTGTACAAGAGGCAGCCGATGGGTGTTTCTCTCCCTCTCTTTCTTCCTCCCTTCCCCTCTAAACATAAGTAAATAAAACCTTAAAAAATATATAGGCCTTTCCGTTGAATTTGAATTTCTGAGAAACAGCAGGCGAGTTTGAGTGTGAGTGTCTCTCAGCCTGTGTGTGGGAGGTGCTCACGCTGAAAACAAAAAGCGAACAACCCAAAACCCCCTGTTCGGTCTGTGTCTGAAATTTGGATCTGACGGGGTGCTCTGCACCTTACCTGCAACCCCAGCCAGGAGACATGACCTCCTGTAAGGGGCAGGGTCGGCAGGGGGTCTGCAGAGCTCAGGGGTGCATCTGTGGCCTCGCCCACATGGCCTGCCCTTGCTGTTTGCTTTGGGGGTTCCCGGAGAAGCGGACCCTTGGCTGGCCTGCTGCCGTCCGGCCAGGAAGGAATTCGAACCAGCCAGAGGGGCCAGAGCGCCCCCTGCTGTGGGGTCTGGGGCTGCAGGTCCTGCAGGTGTCCGGACAGCTTCGGGGAGGGCCTGGGGCAGGAGCCCAGAGATCGGACCCGGAGGGGCTGTGGCAGGTGGGGTGCCCTGCCCCTTACCGAGCCGAAGGAGAAGGGCAGGAAGCAGGATGCGTTTTCAGCACCGCGGCCAGCTGCTCGCCCCGGCTCCTTCCCGGCAGGAGGCCACCCCCAGGCCCACGCAGCCTGTCCTTCAGTGGCGAGCAGGTGGGCCTAAGACAAAGCTCCCGCGTCTCGCCGCCGGTGCCCTCACCCTGGCCTCTCTCTCCACGTCTTTCAGCTGCTGGGTTTCGTCTATGCCTGTTACGTGGTCAGTGTTCTCACCGAGGAGGAGGACAGCTGTGAGTGTGTGGCCTGCGGGCTCCGGCCGCCGGGGAGGGAGAGGACCCCAGAGGGGGGCCACGGCAGTGGTGTCTCCGAGTTCTCCTGCCCTCCTCTCTGGCGTGGGCCCCATGCCCAGTGGAGGAGGGGGGGTCCCTGCCTGAATGAAGAAGGGGATGATCCAGCCACCTGAGAGGAGACGAGAGAAGTCCCAGGTTGTGGGCACCAGGGGTCAGCTCGCCCCATCACCCTGAGACCTGCGGGTTCAGGGACTCCTGTGCCCCACACGACCCCTCCACTGCTGAGCCCTCGGACCCAGGGTGGGACGGGCCACTCTGCCTTCCGGCAGCTGAGAACAGGGTCCTGCTGGCCAGGCATCTCCCGGGCCTTTGGGACTGGCCCGGACCCCCTGAGCAGCGACTCTCCTGTGCCCCCAGAGTGGCCCCCTTCCGCTTCCCTCTGATTTGCAGTATCTACACTCAGCCCCCCTCACAGCCCCCGACCGTCCTGGCTCTGACAGGCTCTCTCAGGAGAGTGATGAAGAGAAGGGCAAAGCCAGGGTGGGCGGTGTTGGCTGGGCACCCCAGGGGGCCCTGGCTTCCGTGGGCAGGCCCTTTCCTGGGGTTGGAGTCAGAACTCAGAGCTTCTGTCCCCAGAGTCAGGGGGCCGTGGGGTGGGTGGTCCACCCATCCACCCGACCAGCTCCCAACAGCTCTCTCTCTCTGCATGAGCACCCAGCTGGGCCCAGGCTGCCGCTGGTGGGGAGAAAAAGACTTCCTTGCAGGTCACATTTAAACACCCTGGAACAGGAGCCAGCCCCGTGGCTGGGGACTGGGTTGGTTTCACCCAGGAAGCCCCTGCCCCCCGCTCGATGGCACGGTGGCAGGTCCAAGGCCCTGGGGTCCCCAGACCACATTCCGGGCTGAGCGGCCCATGCCCCAGGGAGATGTGTCACCCCTGGAGTCCCACACTCTGCCTCTGGGTGGCCCTCCCTGGGGCCCCGCCCACCGCCTCCCAGCCGTCCCTGCGGGGTGTCCGCAGCAGGGCCTGTCCTCTCTCCCACCATCTTTTCCGTTGTGTGGGTTTCGCTTTATTTGGGTCTCAGTTTCTTTCAGTTGATTTCATCGGTGGACCCGACCCATTTCCTCTCCACCATGTTACCGAAAAGCCCTCCAGCCTCTTGTTCAAGCAGGCCCACTTGTAAGTACCGGCCAGCACGGCCTGCCCCTGCACAGCCGGCATCCACCTGCCTGTCCACCCGTCCCCCACCGTTCTGAGGCCGGCTGTGTGCGTCTCCAGGCCAGGGGTGGCGGTGCGGAGGATCTGGGCTTGGTCCCCCACCCCCTTGGTCCACACCCCGCGGAGTCTGTGGGAGTTTGAGGCTCAGCTGGTTTTGTGCCCCGGGCCAGGGCACCGAGAGGCCCTAGCCAGGTGGGCACTGTGTCAATTGGCAGGAAGTTTGGGGTGTTGGTTTTCTGCTTTTGCAGGAACAGGCTTCTTCCCTGGTGAAGGGCAGGGTATCCGGGGTGCCCGGGCCTCTGCCGCCCCCTCCCTGCCCCATGAGTCATCCTGAAATCGGGGGTCAGAATTGGTGGCTGGTGGTCCCATGCTCGGA
Source organism: Anoura caudifer (assembly GCA_004027475.1). NCBI lineage: Eukaryota > Metazoa > Chordata > Mammalia > Chiroptera > Phyllostomidae > Anoura > Anoura caudifer. The sequence goes on from PVKU01002130.1 coordinate 185,520, forward strand.
CAAGCTGCCCTTTCTGCGTCCCATCCATGCCCTCAGAGACGAGCCTTCCCTGCAGGGCCACACCTGCGGCCTCCCCCTGGGGATTCTCCTGACAGAGCCCCATACTTTCTGCTCTGTGAGGGAGGGGCGCGCCCCAGCCAGAAGTCCCTCCTCACTGGTTCTCTGACCCTCCATCCTTGTCCTCACAGGCCTGCGTAAGTGACGAAGGGCCCACCCTGCTCCTGCCTCCAGCCTCTGACCCACCGCACCTGGCTGTGGAACGCACAGGGCTCCCTGCCCCCCAGGGCCCTGCTGGTGGCCCGGTCACCTGCCCCAGGCCAAGCCGTGGGACACCGGCCGGAGCAGCAAGCCAGCACCAGGCCAGGATGGCCGCAACGCCAAAGGAGTTTGTGATTTCCTTTTTCTAAAAAAAGAAAAAAAAAGAACTCATCCTCCATCCACACCAGGCCTGGGACTGTGGCCCGAGGAGCCCTTCCCTCGGTGTCCTGGGGCCTCGGGGCCCTGCAGGCAGGCCGCACAGCTGGACGGGGCAAGGGGCTGGCCTCAGGGACTTCCTGAAGGAAAGTGTGACCCCGCCTTGAGGGTGAACGGGAACCCACGTGCACTTTCCTGACGACACAGTGCACACCTGGCCGGGGCTCTCCCTGGGGCCCCTCCGCCTTCAGGGCAAGGAGGTGTCTGGACCTGTGATAGCTATACAGCACCCCCAAGGTCCCAAGTAACTAATAAACCCCATTCCCTGAGAGGCGGGAGTGAGGTGGATGATTACAAGTTCCAGCTCAGCGGTGGCCTTAGGCTGGTGGTGCAGATTCCAGGAGCCCTTAAAACGCTGAAAAGATCAGAACAGGGACTTGGGGGGAGGTGTCGGGAAAGGGGTCCCCTCCACCGTGAGGAGGCGTCTGTGAAGAGGCCTTTGGGGAAGTGGCCGGGAAGGGCCGGAGGTGTGGCTGCTGCTCTGCCGGAGAGCAGAGGTGGGGGGCTGGCGGTGGGGAGCGGGCCCGCGGGTTCAGGAACACAGGTGACTGAGCAGCATCGGGGAACACCTATTGCTTTATTGTGACCTTCGGAAGCATCCAGACTTAGGTAAAACCACCCCCCACACACACCAAGCCCCTTCCACCCTGGGCTGCTGGTCAGGATTCAGGCAGGCGGTTCGGGACACCAGCTCAGGTCCTCAGCGGGCCCACTGCAGGGTCCGAGGGACTGGCCAAGCCAGGCAAGGTGCCCACGTGGCAGCCACACTACGCGCCTGCGGGAGAAGAGGGGTGAGTCGGCATCCCCCAGTCGGCTTGCCCTGCCCCCTGCCCTGGGAGTTCTCTTCCTTCCTTCTACCCCTGGAAGATTCTTGGGGAGAGCTTGGGTCACACTGACCTTGGAGAGCCCTGTGTGGACCAGGCTCCTGCCCTCCGCCAGCCTGACAATCAAAGGTGGGCACACCCCCACCCCCACACATTCTCTCCAGCCTGGAGGGCACGGAGCACCGCCCACAAGCCTCCTCCCCAGGCTGACCACAGCCCTATTTGTCCAGGGGGACAGGCAGCGGTGTCCGTGACCACAAGGTCGAGCACGGCAGAGCTGTGCCCCACCGGTGGGCTTTAATGTGCCCAAGCAGAGTGACAGTGGCCCCCCGCCCCCAGCGCTACGTCGGGTAGGGTTCAGAGCAAGAATCTGAGCATCCGGGGAGCTATCGGCTGCGGTGCAGGAGGTGCCTGCCGCCTCTTGCTGTCCCTGCCACGCCTGCTGGCCCCAGTCAGGGTGGCAAGGTGTGCAGGCCAGGGCGTGCTTGGGGGCCCTGTCCAGGCCCCTCTGCCGTCTCCCAGGCCAGAACTGGACACGCCCACGTCAGGCCAGCTCCCAGGCCAGCCACTCACCCGGCCTAGGACAGGAAGGTGCGCACACAACTGTGGATGGGGGCCCTACAGAGGGGGCAGAGCCGCAGGCTGGGCGCACAGGCAGCGCACACCAGGTGGCCGCAGGGCACGAAGACGATGCTCACGGCTTGGTCCAGGCACACCTTGCAAGTCCGCTCCTCCTGCAGCCGCCGCAGCTGCTCCTCCGCATCCTGGGCTCCTGGGGGCTCCAGAGCCCGCAGGCGGAGTGTGTCTGGGCCTGGGCTCCATGTGATTCCCCCGAGGGGGCTGGGCCTGTGACACCTCCCCCCACGCCCCACCTCCACCCTCCTTAACAGGCTGACGGGGCAGGTGGGGGGGGGGCCAGACCAGGCATGTCTGGCATCAACCAGAAGCCGTGCCCACTCCAGCCTTGCCCTGTGGGTCCCGTCCTCACCTGGCTCCCTGGCATCTGCCAAGCGGGTCTCTCCTCTGGGTGTGGGGTGTGCAGGAGCTGAGGGCAGTTAGGGATAGACTTCGGCTGAGGCCCCCAGGGGGCAGGAGGGGCGGCAGGACCAGCCCAGGCTCCCCGAAACCATTCCTCCCAGAGCAGAGTTCCCAGAGTCCACCCCTCCGCAGGACGCTGCGCCCATCCAGCCCTCGTGCAGGGGCCGGGGATGCCCAAGGGGCTGAGTAGGCAGGAACCACAGGGAAGGCCAGCAGTGTCCACTGAACAGAGGTAGCCCCACCCCCCTGCCCCTGGCCCCGCCTTCCTCCTGCAGCAGGTCGGCGACCCGCTCTGACAGGGAAATCATGGTTGGTACTGCCCAGGGGTACCTCCGCCACACCTGCCTCCACCTGACGCCCCCTTGGAGTCTGGCAGGCCCTCCCGGGCACCAGCTCCTCCCAGAGCACATGCCAGAGCCTGGCCGCCCCTGGTGTGTGCAAGGCAGGCTGAGGGGCACTGGACACAGGGCGGGGGGGCTGGGGTCTCAGGTCAGAGGAGAGAGGCAGACAGCCAGCCATGGTGGCCAGCTGCCAGGGCCACCTCAGCATGTGGGACTCCGGGCCTCACAGCCTGACATCAGCATCTGAGTGACAGAGCCGGGAGTCAGCCCCCTGGACAGAAGGGCTGTGCTTCCCCGCCCCCCGGGGGAAAGCCAGGGACCGGATCTGCAAGGCCTTGGGTGCCAGGCGCCGTGCCTGGAGCGTCACGTGGGACCTGCTTAGTCCCAGACGGACTGGCACTGTCCCCACTTGCCGGCTCCAGGCAGGAAGCTCAGAGGGCAAGAGAGCAAGAGCTGCCCCCTCCAGAAGCAGAGGAGCTGGGGTCTGAACCCTGGGCCCCGGGACCCCTTGGCTCCCCACCCCGTAGCCCCGTAAGGCCCGGGCACAGGCGTGGAGGGCGGAGCGCAGCGCAGCCAGCTCCTCCGTGGGCTCACGGCTGCGGAGGCCGGTGGGACGCAGCGCCTCCCTGCTCCACACTCCATCACCTGCCCTGGGTCTGGCCTCGCCCGGGGCCCTGGACACACACAGTGCCAGCCCAGCCCCCTCACACCTGGCCGGGCAGCCTTCACTCTCCCTGCTGTCCAGCATCAGGGGACACCCAGTGGCCAAGGCCACAGGGCAGCCCGCAGGTGCCCACCCTGAGGGGCGGGCGTGGGCCCCGTGCTGCGGCTCACCTGAGGCGGCAGGGGCTGTGTCTGCAGGTTCCTCCAGTGGGTCCTGAAAGGAGCCAGCGAGCGCCTGGGCCCTGACCATGTGGAGGAGCAAAGGCGGGGGGGGGGGGGTGCCCCTCCCCACCCACCCATACTGCCCAGCCCGAGGAGGAGAGGGAGGGCTCACCCAGGGGCCCAGCGGGTGGTGGAGGGACTCCTGGACACTGTAGACGAACTCCCTTCCTTTGGTCTGGAGCAGGAATTCACACCTGGAGGAAAAGCTCAGCAGCCCCAAGGGCAGGGGGAGGTTCCAGGTGGAGGAGAGCCCCCCTCACTGTGAAGTTCCGGCTAGAAAGTTTCTGGGGCCGGGTCCTCCCCCCTGTTCCCCCCCAACCCCCCAACCCCGCCCCACAGCATGGGCCGAGGGGGCTGTTTGGGAAGCAGTCTCTGTGGAGCATCAAGGAACAACCAGCCAAAGCGCCATCCCCGGGGCGGGGGGAGGGGGTGCCATCCCTGAGACCCGACACCCCCAGAAGGCGGAGCCCTGGGGCCGCCCACGGGGCCCTTACCTCGGGAACCACCTGGCGTGCTCCGTCCAGGGGTCATCCCCTTGCTCCCAGGTCTGCAGACCCCCGGAGCAGAAGAAGCACCTCACCTTGTCCTGTCGGCCTGGGCGGGGGGTGGGGGGGGGCAGAGGTTCTGGCCTCCCCACGGGGAGCCGTGCCCCTGGGCGGAGTGTGTCCCCCAGGCTGGGGGCAGGGGCTGGCTCCCAGGGGCTCTTTCCTGATGGGGCGGGGGGCTCGCAGAGGTCCCACCTGAGCCTCGGGGGCTCCCACTGGCCTCTGCCTCCCCTGCCCCCACATTCTTCCCGGATTTCACTGGCACCCTGGTTTCTCAAAGGCGAAATGGCACTACGGCCCCGGGCTCCCGCCAGCTTCGGGGAGACCATTCGTGGGAGGGATGGAGCACACCGTTCACAGAAGGGCATGTGAGGGGCGTGGGGGGCAAGCCCCGGCCCCAGCGCACTCGGCCATGTCGGAGTTTCAGGGGGCAGAAGTACCCCCCAGGCACCTCTACCCAGGTGCCACCTCCTGCAGGGGGGGGTGGCAGGTGTGTCCCACCAGCGGATCCCTTGGGATCCCTTGGACTCCCAGGGACCTCACAGGTACCCATCTCCAGGCTCCAACTGTCCCACCACTGGCCAGCCCCTCCGGCCCCTGCCAGCTGCACTTGTCACAGCCTAAAGCCCCTGCCCCGGAGAGATTCCAGGGCTGGGGACAGGTGTAAAGGGCTGCGGGCCCCCCCGTCCCTTCTTCTTCAGGTCTGCACCCTCCCTGCCACGGGGCACGGGCTCCTCGGAGGAGGTGGACCCCAGGGCACAAACATCCCAGGACTCACCGGTGTAGAAGAAGCCAGCAGCGGCCAGCAGCTCGGGCCGCATGGTGGTGGTCAGCGGCCAGTCGCAGAAGGAGGCCAGCCGCAGCTCCTCGGAGCCCATCTCGGGGAAGGCAGGCCTGGAGGACGGGGCAGCCCAGGCCCCCTCCTCCTCCTCCTCCACCAGGGCACGCAGCTGGCCCAGGATCTGCCCGTCCGTGTGGTCCTGGCCTGCCCACAGGGTGCCACCGGAGTCCTGGCCCAGGACGTGGCCACACTGGGAGCAGGAACCACAGTGTCCCCCGACGGGGCTGCCTCCAGCTGCCCAGCGGCTCCGCTCTGGGCCACAGCACCAGCACAGGGCCCTGACCTCAGGCCCCAGGGAGGACACGCCAGCCCCAAGCAGCTCCATTGCGGTGACGGGGGCCCTGGACAGTCAGTCCTGGCGTGAGCCCAGCCAGCAGGCCTCTGGGCTGCTGAGCGCCTGGCCCTGCCTGGGGGCAGGGTGGCCTTTGCCTGGAGCAGCTGGGAGATGAGGGTGGACCCTGTCCAGCCCCCAACACAGCCCAGGTTGGGGAGGGGCCAGGGGGCCCTGAGGGCCGCTGGGGCCCGCTGCCTTCCGGAAGGGGCCCGCGTGGCAGCCAGCATCACGCGCTCGCTGTGCTGGGGGTGTGTCATGGGGCTTGGGGCAGGGGCCAGGCAGCGGCGGCCACTGTGGGGGTGGCCAGCCTCCCTCCACTCCACCAGGATGGTGGTGTCTGCAGGACTGGGGGTGGCACAGAGCACGAAACCCCCCAAGGCAGTGGAGGGCTGGCACAGTCTCCGGGACCTCGGGTGGCTGGGGAGCGGGGAGGGTCAGTGATGAGTCTGTGAGCTTGGAATTCCAGGCCTGGTGCCAGAGGCAGCTTCTGGAGGGGGAAGGTTCCAGAAGATCTGAGCCCTGCTGCCCTCTCCGGGGGCGGCCCTGGACACAGGGGTGTGTAGGGGAGGGGAGGCCTGGAGCCATGAACCCTGACACCTCCTGCTCTGAACCTGGGGCCGCAGGGGCACAGGGGGCCTCTGAAGGGCCAGAGGAGGGTGTGGTGGGAGCCCCACCCTTCCTGAGGGTCTCAGGCTCTGGGAGGGGGCTGGGCCTGTGCCGGGGGCTTCCTCCTTCACCTCCCTAGGCCTTAGGGAGGATCTTCAGGACTGGGTCCTTTTGAAGGTCGGAGCTGCTGGCTACATGGGGCGCACCCTTCCCCGGAGTGGCTTCCCTCAAACTTGGCCACAGCCACGGGGGCTCCATCAACCGGCCCAAGCCCATGGGCCCCAGTGCCCCCCAAGCCCAACAGGTAGGGACCATGGGATGGAGCTTTAGGGGAGCCAGGGCTCCTGGGAGGGCAGGGCAGTGCCCCCAGGTCACAAAGGCTCCGGGTGGAAGGGATGGAGGAAGCCTGGATGGTGCCGGCACACCCCTTAGCTATTCCCGGGGATGAACCTCCTCCCTAGGCTCATCGGCATCTTCCTCGTGGCCCCCCTGCCGGCCAGCCCCTGCCTGAGCCCAGAGCCTCAGCCTTTTAAAGACAAGTTCATGAAGAATAAAAGAGGAACCCGGCTAAGAGGGGACAGGGTTCCCAGGGCCTGGCTGGCAGGGCGGAGCTGGAGGAGGGGTGGCTCACGGGGACTGGAGCCCCTCCCCCCACCAGCCCTACGGGCTCCACGGGCCTGCCCCCCATGGCCCTCACTCACCTCCCGCCTGCGAGAGCTGCACAGACCAAGGGCTGGGTCCGCCCTCCTATATTGCAGCCCACAGCGGCAGCCGCAGCTGCGCCTCACTCCCACCGGTGAGGAGGTGGGGGTGGGGCACTGCCACCTCACCCTGCTCGAGACCCCATCGCTGTTGTCCTCTCAGCTGCACCACCCACTCTGCCCCCATGTTGCCAGAGTTCCAGCGAGTCCCCAAAACACTCTCCTATCTGGGGCCCAAAGCCACCCAGTTTCCTGCAGGAAATCCTGGCAAAGGGTGGGACCCAGGAGCGTGCCTGCCTGTGGCGCAGGGAAAGGACTGCAGGGCATCAAGGGCACCGGGGAGCCCGATAGGGGGCCAGGAGGAGGCCTCGGGCTTGGGCTTCCAGAGCAGCAAGACTGGGTGGCACAGGCTGAAGGGGGTGGGGACAGCGGGCACAGCTCCTGGCCCGGCCCCTTGTGTGCACCTCGGGGCCTTTGCAGGTCCCTGCCTGGCAGTTGAAGGCTTGGGGCTGAACACTCTGGTGTCCCCACCTTGTCCTTCTTAATACTTGTCCGTCTTCCCTCTTGTATTCTGTATAGTGACTTCCAGTGGGGCAACGAGGCATGGTTTGGGGGTGGGGGGCCCCTTTGTACTGAGGAACTATTCTCAGTGCCCCCTCCCTGCCTCCTCCCTGTGACTACTGCCACCCCTCACCCCAGCGGGGCGTGGGCGTGGGCGTGGGCGTGAGCACGCAGGGGTGCCGCTGAGTCCTGGTGGTGGGCCTGGAGGGTTCGTGAGGGTCTGGGCCTCCCTGTCAGCACAGCTGCTTCAGGGACCGTGACATTAAGTAGGAAATGGTAAATTCCAGGACAGGGCTGAAGAGACGGCAGAGGGGGAAATGAGGCCCCCGGACCAGGCTGTGGCGGCCGTCCCGCTGGGCCTCCCTCCCAGCTGCCAGGTGAGGCACCTCTGCTCCTGGAGCAGCTCCAAGCGGTTTTGCAGCAGGTGCCAAAGCCCCTCTCATTGCCAAGGTTGGCACCACCTGAGCAGGGAGGAGCTGCCAAGCAACCCTATTCCGCCTGCCACGTGGGCCAAGGGCAGGTGTGTCCACATCCTGCTCCCACACCCTGGAGACATCTGGGCCCCAGACTGTCTTTGGGGGCAGAGGACGGTTTGTGCTGAGGGAGAAGGTGCCCTTGTCAAAGTGCAGTTAGGGTGGTGTGGGTGCAGCTGCCGGGCTGTGGACCAGCACTAGGGGCAGTGGGCCCTGGGGGAAGCCCTGCAGAAGGGGAACAGCCCTGGGGAGCCTGGTGAGGACAAGGCTGGCCACCTGGGCACCAGGAGCTGGTTAAAGTCCTCCAGCCACCAACCAGCTTTAACTTGTGGGGGACCCCATGTGCTCCATGCCTACATAGACTCAGCGTGTCCAGGAGGCCAGAGGATGAGTGGGGGGTGAGGGTGGAGAGATCAGGAGCAGGGTCTCCAGGGCAGTGGCGAGAGCCTGCCGGTCCTGGCACAAACCCGAGCTGGGCCACCCCGCCCCAGAGGTTCCTGTGGTCTTCCACACCCCCTCCCGGTGCCAGGACCTGCTCTGCTCCCAGCCTGCAGGGCCAGACCTCCTGGTCCCAGCAGGGCTGGGAGGGTGAGGATGCAGCAGCTTCTCCCACCCCTTCACGGGACCCGTGCACTGTCCCTGCACTAAGCTGCTTCGGGGCCCATACATTCCCTGCTGGCTGGGACCCACACCGCCCTCTGCTCTGGCTGGCCTGGGGTGGCTGTCAGGTCCTACCTGCCCTTCCCTAGACAGCAGCTTTCGTGAGTGTGCCTCAGCCCTCTTGTTTTTGGGGGCCTCGCCTTCCCCACTGTGGGTGGAACCCAGCTCAGCCCCTGGATGCTCTCCAAATTTCCATTTGACATCATCTCTGGTCCTCGTACTGGGCTTAAGAGTGTCCCTCAAGTTCATGCACCTGTGAATGGGCCCTTATGTGAAAATAGGATCTTTGCAGATAGAATGAAGTTATTAAAATGAGATCATACTGAACCAGGGTAGGCCCTAAATCAATAAAGTGAAAAGACCATGTGACAATGGAGGCACAGTGCCAAGGAACACGAAGGACGTGTGGGGCCACTGGAAGCTGAAGAGGCGGAAAGGATCCTCCCCTGGAGGGAAATCCCCAGGCAAGAACTTACAAGCAAACTGGATATAAACTGCGGAGCCCCTTGGAGACCCAAGAGAGGGCTGGGAAAGCAGCACCCTCGGGGACACCGGAGCCCCGGGCTTCCGGGGCACAGCTATCCCAGGGGAGTGGGCCACAAACCAAGCTAGGCAGCCCTGCACTAAGGCCCGAGCACCCAGAGCTCACACCCTCGGCGCCCCGACGAGGGATGTTGGGGCGTCTGGGGAGAGCTGCAGGGTAGACTAGACTCCGGCTTGTGTGAGTGGCGTTAAGTAGCGGGCCGCACTCGCTGGCTCCGTTTCTTCACATCTCGGGGATAAGCCTGAGCGTGCCCTAGGGCAGCCTCCTGGGGACCGCAGCGCTCCGCCGCTGCCCACGTGACTTAATGATCTCGCCCCTCCCCCGGCTCCGCCCACACCCCGCGAGTCTGGGACCGGAGCGCAAGATCCGTCCCGCCGGGCTGCAGCGCGCAGGCGCGGTGCGTGGCGGCCTGTCGCCGCTCCCGGCCTGCCCCGCGCGCGCTGACGTCGCACAACCTCGTCTCCGCCGCCGACGCCGCCATTGGAGTCGGCCCCGCGTCCGTGTGTGCGGTTCCTGTTCACAGCGCAGCGTCGCGCCTCGCGGGCGGCCCGCGCGCCCACCAGCCGCCGCCGCCGCCGCCGCCCGGCCGGCGCCCGGGGAGGGGGCGGCGGGCCGGGGACCGCGAGAGCCCGGGTGACAGGCCCGGCCTCGCGGGAGGCCCGAGCCGGCAGGCATCCCGGCCCCGCGCTGTGCCGGCTGTTCATGAAGCATGTCGGCTACCAGCGTGGACCCCCAGGTAGCGGGCCGGACCGGGGTCACGGAGCTGGGGTCTGGGGTCGCGAGGTCGGGGGCTGGCGTCGCGGGATCGCAGCCTGGGGCGGAGTCGCGTGGGACCGCGGGGCCTGTTCGCCCTGGAGCGCGCTGCCGCCTGGGAGGGGTTCTGGCCAATAACTTAGCGTTTCCCCTTCCTCCGGGTGTGTCCGCTCGCTCGTCCCGGCCGGCGGCGGTGCAGAGAACCAAAGGTCAAGATAATAAAGGTAAGCGGACTCGGGCGGCCTGCGCAGGCCCGGAGCGCGGGAGGGAGCGGGAGGTGGCTGCGGGGGCACCCTGGCCGGAGGCGGGGGAAGAGAGGGTCTAGGAAGCAGCGTCGAGAAGTGACAACTTCCTCCTCGGCTTCGGGGAAGACAAAACGTTTGGGGAGATTTGACAGGTCGGAAGCAGGGGCTTTTCGTGGGTGGGGGAGAACTGCCAGGGGATCGTTTGGCTGGGCAGGGAAGGAAGCCAAGGTGCCCAGGTGTGAGTAAGGGGCGGCGCTGGGAGGAGGACCCTGGTCTTTATAGCCTGTGTCCTGGAAGCTCTTGTCCTCTCGAGACATTCTGGCTTGGAGTAAACCCCCAAAACGCACTTGGTGAGAACCTGTACGTGACCCTCTGTGTGGACTCGCGAGACTTTTCACACAGTGCGCGTGTGCTGGGGTGTAACCAAATATGGTTCATCGTGTTTTCAGTTGGAAAGGGCCCAGCACTGTATTTACCTTTCCTTTCCTGACTGAGCCTGGTAACTGTGGAAAATGCACCCGCAGCCAGACCAGAACAAGCAGAGGCGCGCCGGGCCTTGGCCGTTTGCTTCCCGGCTGCACGGGTGCTGACCCAACCCGGTCCTGCCCCGCCCCCTCCCTGGGGGCTTCCCTGCAGCCTTCTCAGAGCCCCTCCTCTCACCAGGACCTGGGTGCAGGTCCTGCCGTATGGCGTCGGCGCCTCTGTTTGTCCTCGTCTGCCAGACGCTGGCGGGATCTTTCCCAAACGCGGACCTAGGTACCGGAAGTTGTAGTTAGCTGCCGTTCTGGCTAGATGTGCGCGTGTGGGGTCTGTGCTGTTCACGTCCAGTTTTAAACGAAAGCGTTTTTTACTAGAAATTAGCGGGTATAGACTTTACTACGCTTAATTTCCACACTTAAGGGTGCCTTTTAAAAATTCAACCATAATTGTACTACTTATTCCAGTGCAAAATGGTTCTTTGCATCAGAAGGACACAGTTCACGACAATGACTTCGAGCCCTACCTGTCTGGACAGTCAAATCAGGTGAGTTCATCCGCGGCATTTACTTCTGCCCGTGTTTCCTCTGGGTTCTGTCATCTGCCTTTACTGCCCTGTTCTGACTTTGCTGTGTTAAACAACGAAGGAGCAGACTGTGAGTACAGGAACCGGCAGGTTGCTAAGCTGACGGTGGGCGTGACTACCGCAAAGCTGGGCTCCTCTGGAGGGAGCGCTACCCGCAGGCTGGCGTTGGTGGGGCAGCTCAGAGCCCAGACCTGGGGGCAGCCCCTGTCTCGGGTTCGATTCTCACCCCTACCGCTGACGGCGCTTCCTCAGTCGGCTGGCCCGCTGCACCTGTCTCCTCTTTGGTTAGACGGACAGGGGCCAGGGTCTCTCGGAAGTGTCGGGGAGGATGTGAGGTGCCACGGAGAGCTCAGAGACCGCACCTGAGGCAGGGCGCCGTGAGTTGCGGTCATCCGGCTTTCAGGGGGGTTTTGGGAAACACTTCTCATTTGCGTGGTGTAGGGAGTTTAGCAGCTTCCCTGGCGTTCTTCACCAGATGCCGTGAGCGGCTGTCCCCCCACAGGGGGGCAGCCCGAAGTGTGTCCTGGGGGGTAAGTTGCCTAGGTCAAACTCATTTGGGGCAGTTGGAGTTTAGGCTTAATGTCTAAATGTTTATACTATGTATCGCTTTTATTCTTTTAAGATTTACTTGACTTATTTCTAGTGTAAAGGGAAGGGAGGGAGAAAGAGAGAAACATTGATTGGTTGCCTCAAGCGCCCAAACTGGGGACCTGGCCCCGCAATCTGAGCAAGTGCCCTGACTGGGAATCGAACCAACGACCCTTTGGTTCGCAGGCTGGTGCTCAACCCACTGAGCCACACCAGCCAGGGCGATGCTACACATGGCTTTTAAAACGCACTGTGCTCATTGGCTGTGGAACAGAGGCTGGCTCTGCCTCTCCCCTGCGGTGGAACATGGCCAGTCTGCCCTCTGCCAAGTGTCTCGGGTCTCCCCCCACCCCCGCGGCACTGCAGGGCAGCGGGGTCCCCGGGAGGACCGGGTGCTGCAGAGTGGGGCTGGCCTGGCTCTGGGCTCCACCAGAGGTGGCGGCAGGAAGTGAAGGGGCTTGTTTTTTGACCAACTTGTTTTTTCTCAGATGATTTGAGTGCTATAGAAACATTGTGTGTTAACCTTAACCAAAAGGAGGGGCCTCACGACACCTGGCAGGTATTTCTAGGAGGTGGAGCTTTCGTGGTCCTCAGGGCTTCGTTTCTAAACGGATAGGTGGCCACTGGGGTCAGTGCCGTGGTCAGAGCTGGGTCTCCCCGGGGGCGCCAGGTGGAAAGGCCCTTGCCCCGGGGCTCCTTGTGAACAGCCCCTGACTCTTTTCTTTTTACGTAATTTTTTCAAGGTTTTTTTCCTTCCCTTTTTAAGTAAACACTTCTCAGCCTAGTCCAAAAATGCTCTGCCCTCCTTGGGCTTCTGAAGGGCCTCCTTTTTCTCTGTGGTCCCTGCCCTTGGTCACTGTGGCTGAGTCACTGCATTGTCTGTGAAGTTGCCGCCTTGGCTGATTGTGGAATTCCTTCCTTCTCGGAAGAGCGGATGTAGGAAGCAGAGGTTTCAACTTTAAAGTAATCTGGTCATTCGGAATGAGGTTGTTTGTTTTTAGTACCATGGTTAGATTTGAGTAAGAATGAGAAACTCTCCGCCCTGGAGTAGGTGCACAGTTCTGCCGCGTCTGACCCTTTGTCTTCCCGAAGAAGATGGTCTATGGTGACCGTCAGTGTCACTGGCAACGTGGGGTTCCTTTGGTTTGCTGCCCCATCTGCTCTCCATGTCGACCGGGTCACAGGGCGGCCCGCAGAGCCCAGCGCCTGGGCGGCTTCTCTGAGTCAGGAGGCTGGCTTTGCCGCGAGCACCGTCCCCGGTGTGAGCTGAGTGGCCCCAGAGGCTGCGGCAGCAGTGCCCCGGTGGTGACCAGCTGGGGTGGACGCCCTCCTGGAACACAGGTGTTCCAGCACTAAGGGCAGGGTTGGGACGGGGTGTCCTTACCTGCACTGTCGCACCATCTCCTGGTGAACAGACTCCGTGGTCACCGCCGTGGGGAGGGCGCCTGGGCGGTCACAGGGGCCTGCTGAGGTGCGTCTGGGGTGGAGACACCTGGCCACGTCCTGTCTGGGGAGCTGGTGCTGGCTGAGCCCAGGGCCGCTCCGCGTCTGCACTTGGAGTCGGCGGATGCAGCTCACCTTGCACCGAGGTGTGGGGGGCGCTAAGGGCGCTCCAGGGCAGTTTAGTTCCCTGTGAGTTCAGGAGCCACCATTCGTGGGAGGCTGCGGAGTGGCCTGCAGCCCCGTGCGCAGTTCCCGTCTGCTCGGAGTGGCTTGTTCCAGGGAGCCGGTCAGGTGACCACGGCGCTGCCGGCGGGTGGGCGCCAGGCCAGCGGGGTCTCTCCCCGGCCGGGAGAGCAGCCTGACGTGTCCCTCCTGTTCCCGCAGAGCAACAGCTACCCCTCCATGGCTGACCCCTACCTGCCCAGCTACTACCCGCCCTCCATCGGGTTCCCGTACTCCCTCAGCGAGGCGCCGTGGTCGACCGGAGGGGACCCTCCCATCCCGTACCTCACCACCTACGGGCAGCTCAGCAACGGCGACCACCACTTCGTGCACGACGCCGTGTTCGGGCAGCCCGGGGGCCTGGGCAGCAGCATCTACCCGCACCGGTTTAATTTCTTCCCCGAGAACCCCGCCTTCTCGGCCTGGGGCGCGAGCGGGTCTCAGGGGCAGCAGGCCCAGAGCCCTGCCTACGGGGGCAGCTACCCCTACCCGCCGAGCTCCCTGGGCGGCACACTGGTGGACGGGCAGGCGGGCTTCCACGGCGACACCCTCAGCAAGGCCCCCGGGATGAACAGCCTGGAGCAGGGCATGGTGGGCCTGAAGATTGGCGACGTCACTTCCTCGGCGGTCAAGACGGTGGGTTCAGTCGTCAGCAGCGTGGCAATGACCGGGGTGCTTTCTGGCAACGGTGGGACGAATGTGAACATGCCGGTTTCAAAGCCGACTTCGTGGGCCGCCATTGCCAGCAAGCCTGCAAAGCCGCAGCCGAAAATGAAGGCCAAGGGCGGGCCTGTTATCGGGGCTGCACTGCCCCCGCCGCCTATAAAGCATAACATGGACATCGGCACCTGGGACAACAAGGGGCCCGTGCCCAAGGCCCCGGTCCCCCAGCCGGCCCCGGCCCCCCAGCCTGTCCTCCCGCCGCAGCCGGTCGTGCAGCCTCTGCCCGCTCAGCCACCCCCTTTGGCCCAACCGCAGTACCAGAGCCCGCAGCCGCCGCCCCAAACCCGCTGGGTTGCCCCGCGCAACCGGAGCGCAGCGTTCGGGCAGAGCTCGGGGGCTGGGGGTGACGGTCACGCCCCCGGGAGCGCCCAGCCCAGCTCCGCCCCGAGCGTGGAGTCGCACCCGGTCCTCGAGAAGCTGAAGGCCGCCCACAGCTACAACCCCAAGGAGTTCGACTGGAACCTGCGCAGCGGGCGCGTGTTCATCATCAAGAGCTACTCGGAGGACGACGTGCACCGCTCCATCAAGTACTCCGTCTGGTGCAGCACCGAGCACGGCAACAAGCGGCTGGACGGCGCCTTCCGCGCCGTCGGCAGCAAGGGGCCCGTCTACCTGCTCTTCAGCGTCAACGGCAGCGGCCACTTCTGCGGGGTGGCCGAGATGAAGTCGCCCGTGGACTACGGCACCAGCGCCGGGGTCTGGTCTCAGGACAAGTGGAAGGGCAAGTTCGATGTGAAGTGGATCTTTGTCAAGGACGTGCCCAACAACCAGCTGCGGCACATCCGGCTGGAGAACAACGACAACAAGCCGGTGACAAACTCCCGCGACACCCAGGAGGTGCCCTTGGAGAAGGCGAAGCAAGTGCTGAAGATCATTGCCTCCTACAAGCACACCACCTCCATCTTCGACGACTTCTCTCACTACGAGAAGCGCCAGGAGGAGGAGGAGGTGGTGCGCAAGGTGAGTCGGGCGTCCAGCCGTCGCCTCGCCGGGCGTAACCCTGGGGACGCTGGGGGGCGGCGGGACGAGACTCCGATCCTGTTGAGACACCTGCTAGGAGGCAGGGATGGGGACCGCAGTGGGCAGCCTGTTGTGAGGGCTCAGGGGTGACTCGCTCTTCCTGGCTGAGCTGCGGGCCGTCGGGAACTGTGCTTCCTGGTCTCTGTCCAGCGTGGGGTGCGGGGCTGCAGCCGCTGAGGAGGGAGGGCGGTGCTGGTCTGCAGGTCGTTGGCTATTGTTCCTCAAAGACCCAGCGTCCTGCAGTGCTGGGGAAGCTGGCCTGGCTCCCTGCGGGTGGTGAAGGAGGGCGGGGCAGGCACATCGGAACAGCCGGCGTATAGTCGGGTCTCTGGGAGTCTGGCTCCCCGGGAGGCAGAGACGCCCGGGGCCCAGGGGACAGTGGAGGGCTCCGAGGGCTGCCTTGTGCCAGACTCACCCTGAGGTTCTCTCCTGTGTCCCTGTTTTCACTTAGTTCTCCCTTCCTTGGTTCTGGGATGGCGGGGGGGGGGTGGGGGGGGCGGGGTGCAGAGGAACAGCGGCGTCGGAGAGACGTTGGTGGGCTGCCTCTCACACGCACCCTCACGCACCCTCCCTGGGGTGGAGCGCACAGCCCAGGCCTCTGACCTGGCTGCGCTGGGACTGGTGACCTTGCCGTGTGCGGGACAACGTCCAGCTCACCGAGCCCCAGCAGCCAGGGCTGTGTCTGTGTTTTTAAGATGCCTGTTCTTTCATGAGAAGCGAGTTGATAGGTGGGTTTTCCTCGTTTGATAAAGACCCGGACGTCTGCGAGCGTCCGTGTGTCTCGGCCGACGGCCTCATGGGCCTGCGGCGCGCAGTGTGGGCGCTGCTCCGCAGTGACGACTCAAAGCTGGGGGGGCAAGGTGGGCTCGCCCCTCTGCCTTTGAGACTCCTCCTGGGCACAGGCTGCACCCTGCGTAGCTTCCGTGGGCACCCTGGGTGCCCAGGAGAGGGGCCCGCCTGGTGCTTGCCAGGCTCCCCGCAGTCGCCTTCGCTCGCACGAAGGGAGGGCGGGAGGGTCGGACCGGCTGACCTGGGCTCACGGAGCCGTGGGTGGGCGGCTCCCGGCCACTCCCCAGCGCCTCCCAGCAGGGCGCCCCGGGCGCCCTGGTCCCTGGAGTCTGGTGGCGGGGGCGGCTCTGCGGACGCGGGCCTGCGCTGCGTGCGGCCTCCTGGCTCTCAGGACACCTCGGAGCAGAGCCGCCCTCTCAGTGAGACACGGTTGACGTGTGGCGGGACCGCTGTGCCCTGCGGACGTCTGGGGGCAGGCTGGTCCCCAGGGAGCATGCGCTCTTAGGGGCAGGGGGAGGCCCGTCCTGTGGGTGGGGCCCGCCTCCATCACAGAGCCCTGCCCGTGGGTCCTCGTTCCGAGGTGGGCTGGGCTTGACGATGGGGCTCTCTTTACGGGCGCAGGGCCCAGGGCTGCGAGCCGTTCGGGGTTAGAGGTCAGCGGGGAGGGGTGCCAATGCGCAGGGCGCTGCTGCCCTGCCTGACGAGGCGGGCGTGGGCAGAGGGAGGGGCATGGTGCTGCGCTGGGGACACGTGTCCTTTTAGCAGAAGAGGGCTGTGCTGGCTGCTTCCTGTGTCCAGTAGCCCGTCTGTGGGGGACGCTGCCGTGGACCATCCCGGTGACCAGACGGCGCACCCGGTGCGGGGGCACGGGCTCCTTCGTGGGCGCTGCGTTCCGTCTCAGCATTGAGAGGGACGCGGCTGAGGAGCTGCAGGCAGCCTTGTCACCTGCCCCCCACACACACCTCCCAGAGGAGCCTTGCGTGGAACGGCGGGCCCTGCGCAGAGGTCAGCAGGCCCAGAGCCGCTGACGTAGCCGGTCCCAGCGGAGCGTGGGCCCCAGTCTGCGGCCGCAGCCCCGGTGCAGCCAGGGACCAGGTTTGAGGGAGTCGCAGGCACGTCCACCTCCCGCCTTAACCTGGTTTCTCTCTCCTCCTGCAGGAGCGGCAGAGCCGGAGCAAACAGTGAGGGCAGCAGGCCGGCCTCGCGTGCGATCTGACGTCCGCCCGAACACTGCTTGGTGCTGCGTCCCGGCGGCACCGCGCCCCGTGTGTGTGCCGTGTCCGATAGTGTTGTGGACGGCGCTAATACAGGGCGCCCGGCCCGCCAGTCAGGCCCACCTAACGTGAGCCGCAGGTCCCCCTCGGGGCAGGCCTGGCACACCCCAAAGAGCCGTGCTGGCGGAAGTCGCGTCCTCACCCCCCGTTCTGTCCCCCCGGTCACCACGGTCAGCTGCGTCGTTCTTTGGGGCGTTTCCCACCCGCTGGCTTCGCGGTGAATGTGACAGATCACAGGTGGTTCCGCCACGTGCGTGTGTTTCAAACGCTTCCCTCCTGGGCGCCGAGTCCCGCAGGCGGCAGCCCGCGGCCGCGCTGCCCACGCGGTCGTGTTCCCAGACAGCAGGCGCGTTGCGCACCCACTGTGGGCGGCGCCGTGTCCCTGGCGCCCTCGGCTGTGGCCTCGTTGTGACCCGTCCCCTTCCCCTGCGCACCCTCACGCCATTCATGTTTCGTGCCCGTGACGCTGAGCTTTGTCGTCGCCTCCGGCGGGGCCGCTGTCTGCCCGTCGTGAACCGCACCGGGGGCCCGGCCCCTCTTCCTGTTCGTCGTGAAACGGATGAGCGAGCAGACCCCTGGGGACTGACCCTGCTGTCACGTGCTGCGGACCGAGGGCCCGCTCCGGGCTGGGCGCAGCGTGGACATGGTGCTCCTCCGGCCACGCCAGCACACGCGTGTGCCCTGCGTGGCCCTGGGGTGGGGGAGAGCAGGCTCCTTCCAAACACACGTCACTGCGGAGGCTCCTCCGAGTGGACGCTGGAGCTGCGCTCTTAGACTTGGGTTCAGGGCGCGTCCCGCTCTGAGCTGCCGCCGCCTGGACCGAGTCGAGGACGACCTGGGGCGACCTGGGGTGACCTGCTCCAGGTCAGGACAAGCCTTAATAAACACCCCTGTCTGGCAGGTCCGCAGTCCTGACGTTCTTCCTGGCGTTCTTCCCCGCGTTCGTCCCCGTCAACGCGGGTTCCATCGGAAAGCCGGGTCAGGGGGCACCACCCTAAAGCCTGCGTGTCCCTGCTGGGGACCTGACGACCCCAAAGACTGAGCGGGGGCTGGAAAGGCCCAGGTGTGACCCGGGGGTGGCGGGCTGTGCCGTGATCGGCCGGTGCCCACTGCCCAGCTGCTGGCCGCAGGCTCCCAGGCCCCACCCCAGCCTGCCCCTCCAGAGAACAGCTCGCCAGGCCCCCCCTGGGGTAGAATTCAGAGACGTCAGCGTCACCCCGGCCCTCACATGGGGCACTTGGCGGTGGGTGGGGTGGTCCCTGCCAGGAGACCGGCAGCTTCTCCTTGGCTCACGACTGCGCCGGCGGCTTTGCTCTAGGAAGCGTGTTAGGCCTGGAGGGTTAGCCCCTCGTGTCTGACGGCTGTTTCCTTTGTGTTCAGTCACAGGGCCCCGCTGAACATGAAGTGGCCCGGCTTGCAAAGCGAGGGGTGTGTGATGCGCTGGGGGTGCCACCGTTACCGTGGGGCCCCCCTTAGAGTGTCGGGGGTTTCTGCAGGCGGGTGAGTGGGGGCCGTGGCTGGTTAGCAGGGAGCTCGGGCCCTGGGCAGGTGTCAGATGCTGAAATGCCACCAGCTCCGAAGGCTCCCCGCACCCTGGGACCGCGGTTGGCTGCCTTGCCGCGTTTGCTGGCACTCCAGAGCGCTGGGTTGCAGGAACTCCGTGCCCCCAGGAGGGAAGATGGAAGTGGGCTTGGTGTGGACGGATTGGGGACGTCAGGGGACGTCAGCGTGAACCAGTTTCGGCCAGGCCTGTGCCCGCAAAGCCGTCAGGCAGGCCTTCTCCCGTGGCCCACCCCAAAGCCCGCCACGCAAGGGTTCCCAGCTTCCACGGCGGTGCTGGTACCCACTGCCCTCTCTGAGGTCCCTCTGGCTCTGGAGTGTCCTCGCGGGCTCTGGCAGCAGGTAGGTGGCAGGCAGCACCGTCCTGGCAGGCTGTCCGCTGCAGCCCCTGCGGTCTCCCCTGACGGGACTGAGGCAGCCTCAGGCCACGTCCCTGAGCAGGCCACTTGCCGGCCTGTGCCCTGGCTCTGTCCTGGCTCTGTCCGGGCCTCCCGGTGCCTGTGTCGGAGCCGGCAGCTGGCAGTGGTTCGCGCTGAGGGCGGCCAGCACATCGACGCGTCCTTCCCAAGTCCTCCCCGCGTGGGCCCCGCAGCCTCGTCTGCAGCCTGCAGCTGCTTTTGACGGTGGTAGTGAGTTGTTTTTTCGAAAGCAACTGATTAGAAAAAGCATTTGGCCCTGGCTGCTGTGGCTCAGTGGATGGAGTGCTGGCCTGCGAACCAAAGGGTCACAGGTTCGGTTCCCAGTCAGGGCACAGCCTGGGTTGGGGGCCCACAAGACAGCCACACATTGGTGTTTTTCCCCCTCTCTTCCCTTCTTCCCTTCTCTCTAAAAATAAGTAAAATCTTAAAAAAAGAAATCATTTAAAGAGAAAAAGCATTTGAACAGCTGTCCTGCACCTCAGTTCTACCGTAATTATTTTTTCTGTGGAGGAGAGTCACGTGGTGACGTTCTTTGAGCTGAAAGACCACACCGTGGACTGTTTCTGCTCAGAGTTCATCTTTATTTCCGGGGAAGGACCCAGAGGGGAAGGCCCAGGGGAAGGGGGGCCTGGCTTCCGAGCAGGGAGCGGCCGGTGGGAGGGGTCTGGGGAAGCGTGGTTGGGGTGTCCGGACGGGTCTTCCGGGCTCGGGGAGGGTGGTGGTGAAAGGGCACTGGAGACAGCCCAGGGGTCCGCTGGGGGCTGGGGGCCTCCGTGGCTTGGGGAGAGCTGTCCTGTGGGGCTGGGAACCGGCGCCACACAGCCAGCTGTCTGACTCGGCCTCCCATGGTCCACTCCGCCCTCAGTCCTGCCTCTCCTGGCTCCTCAGCGTGTGGTCACCCCCCTGGGAGCAGGTGTGTGTTTTGAATGACCACTGGGTGGCTGCTGTCCAGGGGGTCACCCCTGCTGTGGCACCGACCAGAAGATAAGACCCCCATCCTGTGAGAGTGGTGGTGGTGGTGACAGTGATGAAGGTGATGATGGTGACAATGGTGAAGGTGATGGGGACGATGGTGGTGATGAGGTGACAATGGTGAAGGTGAAGGTGATGGTGGTGAAGGTGGTGGTGGTGACAGTGGTGGTGAGAACGGCTCGCCCTGCCTGACCAGACAGGTCTCCGCTTGCTCTCCAGCGCAGATGAAGTCCAGACCCGGAGACACGAGGCCTGTGGCTGCCGGTGCCTGACGGCAGGGGGTGGCCCTCCTGCCCGGTGTCATCAGGAGGCACGTGCTCTGTCCCAGACGCGGCTCCCGCCAGGTTGTTGGGCAGAGAGAACGCAGAGCCCTCGGCAGGTCCGGGGCCTGTCCCTGGGAGTCTCTGCCGTCACCACCGTGAAGATGGCCTCTGGGCCCCCCGCTCCCCACGCAGCGCTCCCAGGCCCCAGCCTGGCCGTTGGTCTTCCGTTCCTACGGACTCCACTCACAGGGCCGGCGTCCGGGCTCCTCCCAGAGCTCGGCCCCAGCCCGGGGCTCCCAGGAGGGTCCCAGTGGTCACGCGAGGACCGCCCTGGCGCCCTCCCCACGTGTCCGGAGCCCTGGCCATGAACCTGCGTGGAGGCGCATGCGGCCCTGGTGCCAGGCGGGAGCATCGGGTGGCTGGACTCTGGGTCCAGAATGGTGTCCCCCTCCAGGTGGTGGTCCTGGGGTCGGCCGTTCCAGGAGGCGTGTGGTCCTTGGGGAAGGGAGGTGGGGAAGAGAGACCCACAGGCATCTTAGGGCTGCCTGGCCGACCACTGACTTGGCTGCCTGTGGGCAGGCACCTGTGGGCAGTCGGATCCTTGGGCGGGGCCCTGGGGAGGAGCTCAGCTGCCTGGGCTGCTATGGGGCCCCTCCCCCATCACAGTGACTGCGGAAATGGCTCCTCCAGGGGCCCCTTCACCATTTCTGCTGCCTGGTCCCCAGCACAGGCCTGATGCCCGCTGCTGCCTGCCTGCCCTGAGCTCCCTGGGGGGTGGGGGCTTGGGGCTGAGCCGGGCCTGCTGGGGTGGGTGTAGACCTGGGGCTGCAGGTGAGTGCCATGGCCGTGGCCATTCATTCCTTGGCTGCTGCTGCCTAGTGCAGGGATGTGAAGGGCTGTAGGACATCCGTGGGGTGCAGGTTGCTGGCCATGCGAAGGCATCCTTCCCAGGCTCCTCCTGAAACCTGCCCCAGCCCTGGGCCGGTGGCTGCCTGGGCAGCCTCTCTCCTGGGCCCCTGGGAGCCACGCAGGCCTTTTTCCTTTGTGCAGAGAAAACAAGCAGGGTGCTGAGAGGAGGCGGGCCAGCGTGCGGGGGTGGGGGGTACAGCCATGCAGTGCCTTGGCCCAAGGGGGGGCGGCTTCTGCTTCCCAGGTTCCACAGGGGTTCTTTGCCCCCTACAAGGGGTGAGGGCGGGGGGGGGCATGCGTGTGCATGTGTGTGAGAAGACCGCAGCCCTCTGGATAGGGGGCCCCAGACTGAGGCAGACCCTCCCCTCCCCCATCACCTCTGGGGCAACCCTTGCCATCACATACGGTTCTCACGTCCGCTGCAGCCCCCCATCAGCTGCTGGGGGCCCAGGGATGAAGTCTGGGCTGCTGTCCTCGGGGGTCCCGATCCCCTACCTCCACCCCCCAGTGTCCAGGCTCAAGTCTGGGCCAGGGGTAGCCGGGCAGACAGCCTGAGAGCCTGGCTCCCAGCCTGTGGCTGCACTTGAGGGGCCCTGCCTGGGAGGGTGGGGGCGGTGGCCACCCCAACCAGGGCTGACCCCTGCCTGGCCCTCCTGCTGCTGATGCAGTAGGCCCCCCTGGAGCAGGTCCCCCCAGGGCACCTGGAGGAGCTTAGGAGGGGGCCGTGAGCCATGGGCACTGGCCTCGGCTGTTGTGGGGTTTTATTCAGAGCAGTGAGGTCCTGTCTGCAGGGCTGGGTCCTTGGGTAGGCCAGGTTGGGGGTCCCTGGCTATCTGCTTGTGTCTCCCTCTCTGGCCCCATACTGGGGGGTGGCCCCTACTGGATAGCCCTGGGCTGGACCCCAGGCCAGTGCCTAGCTGGGCCTTGGGGTGTTCCAGCCCCCACCCAAGCTCGCTGCCCCTCAGCGGGACTCCCCAGCACCTCTGCAGAGCACGTCCAGTGAGCCAGGAGCTCAGGGGCAGTGAGCAGGGGTGAGGGCCCAGGGTGTGAGTGGGTGCGTGGGGTGAGTGGCCGTGGGAGGGAGGGAGGCTGTGCTGGGTGCCGAGTGCAGGTTCTGGGCCTGTGGGCCTGCCCGCACTGCGGCAGCTGGCGGGCGAGGTCTGCTGGGGGAGGCCCGGGAGCACTGCAGGACCTCGGACCTGCCCAGAGGCCTGGGGTGCAGCCAGTGCCTTCAGCTGTCCTTGGGGGAGGGATTAGGAGGAGGAGACAAATTAGGGGAGACAAATGTTATGGGGGACCCTCCCCAGAGACCGAGCAGCCCAGGATAGTGCGAAGGGCCGGCCCTCCTGCCTGCCTGTCTGGTCGGAAGGCCACCCTGGCCAGGAGCCCTGTTCCCAGGAAGCGAGGTGAATGAGTGAGGCGCCCAGAGAGCCACGGGGGCAGGGGCCCCTTTCCTCAGACCTTCTGAGCAGCCCTGGGAGGTGCCTCAGACTGGACAAGGGCCACGCTCCTTCCACACCCTGCAGAGGCACCAGACCCAGCCTGCCGCAGCCCCCTTCCACACACCCAGACCAGAGGAGCCCCTGGGGGTGCTGTCCACACACCCCTCTCAGGCGAGAGGCAAGGAGGGGCCGCCATGCCCCAGGTGCGCCATGCCATGGACAGCTGGCTCGTGGGGGCGGGAGACAGAGGGACCCTGGCCATGGGCTAGCGGTGGGCGCTGCCCGTGGAGGCCCCCAGCTTCTGCTGGTGCCCAAAGCACGTCCCAGGGAGGGGTGCAGGTCTGAAGGAGGGGAGAGGGCGAGGGGCCGCCTGACGCTGAAGTGGTCCTTTATGTGCCGGTTTTCTGCCCCCTGCCTGGGGCCCTCGAGCTGGGGGGATTTGGGGGGAACTGAGGCCCTGCTCAGGCTTGGAGCCCTGCCAGAGGGGCTCATCCCACCACCGTGCAGAGGAAAAACTGCGCAACTGCCAAGCAGGCTGGGGACTTGCTGGAGGGGGGTCAGGTAGATGGGCTCCTCCGATCCACGAGGAGTGTCCTGACCTCCCGAGGCAGCCCGTGACCCAAGGGGCAGCGGGGGATGGGGACGGGGTGGGTGCAGGGAGGCAGGAGGGGCCCGGGACAGAGCGCCGGCCAGGTGGCCTGCAGGTGGCGCCGGCTCCCGAGGACAGAAAAAAATGCCTGCAGCACCGCCGAGTGGGTGTCACTGCGGCTGCGGAGGGCGGGGGAGGGGCTGCCACCTTCCCCGCGCT
Source organism: Anoura caudifer (assembly GCA_004027475.1). Lineage (NCBI taxonomy): Eukaryota > Metazoa > Chordata > Mammalia > Chiroptera > Phyllostomidae > Anoura > Anoura caudifer. The sequence continues at coordinate 208,840 of PVKU01002130.1, forward strand.
GCGCTGCTGCGGAACCTCACGTGCCCGCGTCCCGCAGGCTCCGGGGCCCGGGTGAAGGCGCGCGGTGATCCGGCGCACCCACCTGCCCTTGTTTGGACCCCGGACGCAGGTGTCGTCCCCTCCCCCTTCCCCATTTTGAGCCTCGTCCTCGAGGTTGGGGACAGCAGCAGAAGCTCAGTGAGTTCCACCCCCACCCCGCGGCCCAGCGGAGAGTAAGGGAGCGCAGACTGCAGTGACCTCAGACCCTACACCACCCCGTCGTTGCCATGGCAACTGCCCACGGCGCCCAGGTTTGGGCAAGTGAGCCTCGGGGCACCACTAGCCCCGAGCCCGTGGCACCCCTGTCCCGCGGGGCCGTCCCACCGCCAGCACCGCGGACAGCTCCCCGACCCGCCCGCGAGGTGGCCGGACCTCGCCAGACCCCGGCGGACCGCACCCCCGCCCTCTGGTCCCCCGCGGACCCTGCCTTTGTCTCCCGGACCCCGCGCTTCCTCGGACGCCCGCCCGGTCCCCGGTGCCCGGTGCAGGCTCTTCGGCGCTCCGCGCTGCGGATGCACGTGGCCGGGGGCCGAGGCCGGGTGGCCGCAGGCTTCCCCCTCGGTCGCCCCCACCCGCCTGCGACGCCTTTGTGTCCCGCGGCCAGGTCCCCGGCCCGGCAGCTGGGCCGCCCTCTGGGCGGGCGCATTGTTCGCCGGATTTGTCCGCGGCGCGAGGGGCCGCTGGGGGCCGGGCTCGCCTTCCTCCCGCGGGAGGGGCGCCGCGCTGGCCGGGCTCGCGGGCCATTTCCATGAGAAAGGAGCGGCGGAGGCGCCTCTCTTGGCATTCACCGCGTGCCTTAATTGTATAGACATTAAATCAAGGTCCGCTGTGAACACGCAGAGGGGCCCTCGGGGCTGCGGCGGGCGCCCGGGGCGGCCGGGGTCGGGGCCACGGCTCCGGCTCGCGTGGGGTCCGCGCGCAAAGGGCGCGAACGCTCCGGCGTCTTCGCCGCGGGGCGGGCGGGGCGGGGGCGCTGCGCCACGCCGGCCGACGGTGCTTCTCGGAGTCCGGCCCGGATCCGCCCCCAACTCCGAGGAGCCCACTCTTTCCTCCCTTCCGCATCGGGGAGGGGCGCCGGGGCCAGCCCTCGCCGCGTCCTGGGAGCCTGGCGCCCTGAGAAGCGCGGCGCGGAGGCGCGGGGGCCGGGGGTGAGCGAGCGTGTGCGCGCCCGGCCGCCTCCCGTGGGCCACCGAGAGGCGCAGAGCCCGCTCCGACAGCGCCGCCCGGGCGTCCCTCCCTGCGCTGCCGCCTCTCCGACCCGACCCGCGAGCGCGCCACCGATGTGGGCACAGGAAAGAATGTCGATGCTCGGAGATGAGAACCAGTCTTTTTACAACCCAGCAGCTCGCCCTCCGCGTGCTCCCGGGCCCGGCGAGAAGGCTCTCGAGCTGTTGGGGAAGAGAAATACGGGGAGACCCGGAGAAACCGCCTGCCGGGCTCCCCCCTGCCCGGCCCGAGCGCAGTTACCCGTCGCGGGCCGGAGCTGCTGCCGCCGCACGCCTGCCGTTCCTTGGCCGCCGCCGCCTCCGCTCCCAGCGCCGCCCGTTCCCGCCTCCTACTCGGTGCCCCTGGACCCCGCACGCCGCTGCCCCGAGTGGAGGAGAGCGCGAGGACGCCGCGAAAGGAGCCGGGCCAGTCTCTGAGCGCCGCGGGCCTGCTGGAAGCCGAGCGTCCGCGGAGTCAGCGCTGCGGGTGCCCAGCCCCTGCTCGCCCACCCGGCCGGGCACCGCTGTCCCCGCGCCCGCCGCAGCCGCAGCTGCCTCCGCGCGTATCCGCGCTAGGCTCGGGCACCGGGCGATTATCACTGGGGCGCGCGGTGACGTCACCCGAACACCGGCTCCGCCGCCGCCTCCCCGAGGTGTCCTTGAGAACTGCGGGGCACGCGCGCCGCGCACACGCGCACACACACGCGCCGCTCGCCCGGTGCCTCCCGCGCACCCTGCCCTCATCCCGCCCCGCGCGCTCCTCCACTCCCACGGACGCCGCCTTGGAGTGCCCTCGACCATCCCGGGGCGCCCTGCGGCCACGCGCGAGGCCACGGAAACGCCTCCCTCTCACGCACAACCTCGGACCCCTGCGGAGTCCCACCCGAACTCACGCGAACGCTGCTCCTGCAGCCCAACAGCTGCAGCCCCTCAGGGAGCCCAGTGACACCCAGCGGCCGCGTCTGGCCTGCACCCGGCCTGGCCCCACCAGGGACACACCTCCCCACCGAGGCCTGAGCAGAGGTTCTGCCTCCGGTGTTGGGTACTCCGCCCCTCACACCTCCCGGGGCTGAGCTCCACACCGCCACTCCCCGGGGGGCTCCTCCGGCCTGGGAGGAAGGGCCCTGCCGAGAACGCACAGCTGCTCTGGCCGCAGCCCTTGAAGCCACGGGCCCTTCCGGGGTTTCCAGCCAGGAGGGAGCCGGCAACCTGGGGCTGACTGCTCCCCGGTCTCTCTGTGTGCAGACCGGGGTGGACAGTTCTGGCCCCCAGGCACCTCAGAAGCACACGGCCTGACGGCCCAGCCAGCATGTCAGGACCTGGATCTGCCCTCTAAGACCAAGGATCAGAGGCTTCCCTAGGCCACCCCAGCTCCTGTCTCCCCCATGGGCCTTTGTTCCCGGGCAGAGAGAGGGAGCTGCAGGCCCAGGCCCTGCCAGCAGGCCTCTGCCCCCTCCTCCCCTCCCGGCCACCAGCCCCTGAACCATCTGCCCTCAGAGAGGAGCCGCTGACCCGCCCTCCTCCGGCGGGCGCACCGGCCTGCTTCTTTCCTTTCCGCTCGCCAGCCTTGTGGGACCCTGCAGACAGCCCCCCGAGAAGGAGGCCGGAACTCTGCCCCCCAAACCTGATGGCCTTCGTCCCACCGGGACACCTCTCCCCCTTGCGTTTGGCTTCGGTCTGACCCCAGTTTCTTTGCAGGGGTCAGGCCCGGCCCTTCTCTCTTGCGGTGGACTGCAGGCCCTCCCCAACTCCTCCACGCCCACGCAGAAGCGACGCCTCGCCCACCCCCAGCCCGGCGCCTGGGAAGTAGCCCCAAGCCCGCGCGGCTGGCAATACGGGCTCCAGCTGGCTGGACGGGGGTGGTGGGCAGGGGAGGCTGGTCAGCCCTGTCCCCGCTTCATCAGACGGCGTGGGGTGGGCCTGGCGCCTCGCCCAGGACGGTCCGGCGGTCCCCACGCCGCGGGGCTCGCTGTCCATGGTGTTGAAACGCATCCCTGAACCCCAGCCTCACGTTCTCCCGCCTCCCTCTGGACTTTCTGCCCAGTCCTCTCCCACGAAGGGTGGGGACCCAGGGGGAGCTGAGCGCAGACCACCATCCGCCCCAACCTGGGTGGGCTCAGGCCCACCCTGGCTTCCAGCACCCTGGGGATTGTTTGCGTTCTAAGGGGAAGGCTCCCTGGGTTTACGGACCCAAGATCTTTCTTCAGATGCCATTTCCTACAGGCCGGCCCCCTCCCCCGAGGCCAGGGGACGGTCTCCACAGACCTGCTCCCTGCCCTGGCCCAGCACCTCCACTCTGCGCCCCCCACTGCCTGAGGAACCTCTCCCCAGGAAGGGCAGGTGGGGCACACCTACCCTTGGGTCACACCGGCCTTCTGCGCATCCCCAGCGCAGCCCGAGGCATTCCTCTCGCCATTTTTACCTTGCACACTCCTGGCACCGACAGGGTCAGAGGCTCGCCCCTTGCACTCTCAGCGACCTGGGGCCCTGACGCTGGCCCCTGGGCGTGGGGGTGGGGGCTGACCAGTGAGTGCTGTGTGGGGAAGGGGGCCGCTTCCAGCCTTCGCCTGGCCCGCCCGCTCCCCCCCTCCGCCCCTGCCCCTTGCCAGCCAGCTGGGGACATTCCTGGTGGCCTTGGCGGCTCCATAAGGTGCCGTAAAAGTCAACTTACCGCTGCAGGCCCTGGCGCACGACCGCTCCGCTCGGCCCCTCGGGGAACCCAGCCGCACCCGCCCAGCCTTCTCCTCTCCGCGGGCGCCCGGGCTGCGGCTTCTCCCCGGCACACCGGGCCTCGTGTTTGTGGGTGCAGTGAGCTGCCCACTCCCGGGATGGGGGTGAAGGGTGCGGGAGCGGGCAGCTCAGGGCTCTCAGTTCCGGGCGGCCGCCTCCGTGTGCACAAAGGCCCCGCGCGCCGACCAGCAACTTGGACACGGGTCAGGTGGCTCCTTGGGGCGGGGGCAGTGAGGAGGAAGGGAGGGATGCATCCGGACCCCCGTCCCCTCTCTGTCCCTCCCCTCCCGCCCCCTCCCCTCCCCGCCCCTCCCCTCCGCCAGCACGAAAGCCCGAAAATAGCGTGGGATTAAACAAATCCCCAGAAACCAGCTACAACGAGCCCCCTCCCTCCCTGCTCCTGCTTCCTCGTCACACCACCGCCCCCTCCTGGGTGCCAGGCCTGTCGTTCCTCCAGAAAGGGGCGGGGCTGTGGCCACATCTGGGAACAGCTGGCTCTTGGCCTCCTGACCCTGCCCTCCTTCCAAGGTGGGGGAGGAACGGGATGGGTCTTGCTGGAGGCCGGTGGCAGGGGCCTGAGGTGCAGATGTGTGTGGGGGGAGGTGCGGGCGTCGGGAGGAGGGGACAGTGCTGGCCCCCACAGTGGGGTCCCCACAGGACTCCACACCCGGCCCTGCTCTGGGTCCCCTGCAGCCTCCAAGTGGTCCCTGGCTTCCTGGCCCCGGCTTGGGTGGTCCAGGCAGCTCAGAGGCCCTATCTATCCCTCCCACCCGTGACTCCAAGCCTTTTCCTGAGGGAAGTGTCCCCACGTGGTGGGACCTCTCCCATGGGGGGGACCGTGGCACCCAGAGATGGAACTGGTGGCAGATGTTGTGCTGTGGCTCCACGGGACCCCACTGGGACCCTGTGCTCCCCACCTCCCTGCCCCGAGCACACTTCGCCCGGTATGTCACCCTGCACGGCTCTGGGGGTTGAGTGCACCTACACCTCATGACCTGCCCCAGCCACGGAGGCCACGTCTCTGCAGGACCTGATGGGGAGAGGGAGTTCCTCCCCTCCGCTGTGAAGCAGGTGGGGGGCCGGGACCCCCGCCACCCTGAGTGCAGAGGGCGGGAGTGGCCACCACAAAGGCGGCAATTGTGAGCAGGGCCAGACTCACGAGGGGGCGGGGGGCTCAGGGGCCAGGGGCTCGCAGGGAAAGGAGGCCTCCTCCCTCTCCCGCCGCCCCGCCCCCTAGCTCCCTCCTCCACAGCCCCCACAAGGAGGGTCTGACCCACAGCCCAGGGCCTTGCAGCTCCGGCGGTTCAGCTGCCTCCACTCAGATCCTGAGACGTCGGCCACTGGGCTGGGGACCGGGGGGACCAGCTGGGCCGTCATCGTGCTGGCGAGGCCAGGTGAGCGACGCACGTGGGCCAGGCTGGATACCTGGCTGGAGCTGGCCTTTATCTCCCGGGCTCCCCTGCCCTGGCAGAACCTGGGCCAGCCGTCCTCCCCGTGAGCTCCCAGCCCCGCCCCCGGCAGAACCCCCCCCCCCCCGCGGCCCAGGGCTGGGCCCTGGTTTTGGAACAGCCCCCATGGCCTCCAGGTGCAGCCTGGGTCCCCAGGGTGTGTTATGGCGAAGGGACCCAGGTTGTGCCCCACTGGCCACACCGAGGGGTCTTGGTGTCAGCAGGCCACTTCTGGGAGGCGGGGGGGGAGCTTGCCTGCAGAGGCCCGGGACAGCGGCACCCCAGGATCACAGGACCCTGGGGTGGTGGACACCCATTTCGAGGCACTTTCCTTCTGGAACCTGTCCCCACATTGTCCCCATGTCCTCAGCTCACAGCCAAGGGGACAAGAGCCTGTGGCCAACCCCTTGATGCTGGCGGCCCCCCCAGACCTCCCGACAGTGCCCCCAGGGAGGCCCACCCGGTCCCACTGGCAGGATGTGCCCTGCTCCCTGGGCCTCAGGGGCCCCAGCGTGCAGGACCTGGATGGCCCAGCCCTGCCTCCTGGGTGACCGACATCCCCAGAAATGGCTCGGCCCTGGGGGGCCAGGCTCACAGGCCGGGTGGAGCCCCCTGGGCCACTTTGCCCCAGGGCAGGGACCAGAGTGGCCTCCTGCTGGGCCTGGCTTTCTCGGTCCTGCTTCCTGTGCCCTCCCTCCTGGGTCCCCCCATCTCTGCCTCTGGGGATCCCTCCAGCCTGGGGGTCTCTCTCTCTCCTTCCCTCACTCCTCCCTCCGCCCCATGCCTGTCTCTGCCTCTGTCTCCCTTTCCTCCTGAATCCACACCTTCCTCCAGGGTCCCCACCCTCCGCTCCTGGGTGACCCCAGCAGGAAAAGGAAGGGGGGAATCCCTGGAGAGGCCCCAGGAACACTTCAGACTTCCACCTGCTCTTAGGGACAGGACAGGGGTGGGGGGACGGCGATGAATATATCTGCAGGAATGGAGATGAAGACCGGACACTGTCCACCTGCCCATGTGCCGCAGTCCCCCTTGCCTGTGGCCATCCTTGGCACCCCTCGGAAAGGCTCTGTCTTCACGGCCTCCAAGCCTGCTTTCTCCCTGTAACTCCCTTCGGAAGGGGTCCTAGGCACCAATTCTCACTAAGATGTGAGTGACTGCCAAGATGTGCTGTTTCCCGTCCAATAGAGGTCTCTTCCTGTCCCCTCTGGGGCCGCCCATGGGCTGTGTCTGTGGGCCCTGCGCCTCCGGCTTCCAGGTGGCCTTGGTCCCAGGAGGCACCGGCAGGTCTGAGGGAGGAGGGCACAGTGAGCTGTCGGCCGCATGCCCTCCTTGCAGGACACCCTGTCTGGACGGACACTGCAGCATAGATCATACCCGTCTGGGGCTGCAGTTGGCTCCCCCAGGAGGGAACGAGTTAACTGCAGGCTTTCCTGCCCCCCCACCCCGCTCCCGAGATCAGAATGAGAGAGGCTAGGGCTGCGGGAGGCTCTTGGGCTCACCTCCAAGGTCCAGGAGGAGGAGACCAGCCTGCTGCTGAGGGGGTGGAAGGACAGGGGGCGCATGAGGGCACGCTCCAGGGGCTCTGGCAGGGAGTGGGGTGGGGCTGGGTGAGGAGGAGACCCTCTGTTCCTCCCTAAGCCCCACCCCCCGACAGGGTGACTGAGCCTCTGGAGCCCAGAGACTCTGCACCCAGGGGTTGTCCTGCAGGGGGCGGGGAAGGGGCTGAGCATCCCATCTGACACCCTAGGATTCCGAGGGTGACTCTGGGGATGCCTGGGGCTGACCCAGATGCTTCGGAGGGTGAACCCCCACCACGGCAGGCTTCTGTTCCCATCGCACCCACCCTTGGGGGCATGCAGCAGTGACCAAGTAATTCCTGAATGTGCTGAGAGCCAGCCCCGCAGCCCAATCCCACCTCCAAGGTGGGGGGTAGGGGAGGGGTCAGGGGTGCGCTCCGGGCTGAGGGGTGGGGTCCCCACTGCATGGCCCAGCTGTGCCAGGACAGGAACCAAGCCGCCACCTGTTCCGTGTCCGGAATCAGCTGAGAGAGAGTGGGGGCCACTGCAGCAGTGCCGGCGGGGCTCGGGGTGTGGCCAGCCAGCCCCCCCGGCCAGCCCTCCCAGCGACTCAGACACCTGGCTTTGCCTTGAGGAGGGTGGAGACCCCAGCCCGTGGCCTGTCGCCTTCAGGGGCCGAGCTGGGTGACCATTTTCTCTCCTTCCAAAGGTGACCCACTGAACGGTCGCCCTGCTTCTCTCTGCTGACCCTCCCCAGGCCAGGCCCTGGCACCGCCCAGGGCACCACTCACCCCTGTGCACTGCTAGATACAGGAGGGGGACCCTTCTCCCCGGAAACAGGTCAGAGATGGAGGGAGGGACAAGTTGGGCGCTGGGGCATGTCCCCCAGAGATGGGCCATTTGCCCAAGGCCCCTTGGCTGCCCGATGCGGACAAGGCCCTCAGGGACCCACCGACCCTCAGCCACGGCCCCTCTGTGCTCCCCGGAGAGGTGCCTCCCGGCAGCTGCGCAGGCTGCCTCAGGTTGGCCACCCCGCCCCAGCCCGCTGGCCGGGCCGAGGCTGGAATTAATAACCCTGATGAAGACGGTCGGTTCCGATGGGGTGGGTGATGCCCTCACGCTTCCTCGTGGCTGCAAGCAGATTTTCTCGTAAATCATCTCAGAAGTGGACGGCTCCCTGGGGACCGATGCCGCTGCATGAGGCTCCCGCCCGCTCTCTCCTTGCCCTCCGCTCTCTGCCCTCCGGGGACCTGTTGCTCCCGAGGTCCTCCCTGCGGGAGCCTGGCCCTGCTCCCTGCCTCTCCCCGAATTTGGCCAACTCGGAGGGGCGTGTTGTCCGTGAGGGGTCTGGACGCAGCCTCCCCCCTGGGGTCAGCCTCAGCCGCCTTCACAGGGCCTGGTCCTGTGGCCCGAGAGCAGGCTCTGGTCTTAGGGGGGCATGCTTCCTCCAGAGCCGCTCTGAGCCCCCCGGGTCCTGGGCTGAGAAGCGGGGACAGAAACAGCCCCTAAATAGGGAGGATGAGGGTGAGCAGCTGTTTCATTTGTAAAAGTAGCGTTTTAATGAAAATGCACCTGTCTGAAGAACAGGCCATCGTGAGAAGCTTTATTTGTTCCAAGCCCCTTCTCCGGTTTTAAGGGGCCCCACCTCGTGTAAGAGTCCAGGCTCCCACTGGGACAGGGTGAGGGGCAAGGGCCACAAAGGCGGCCCTAGTGGGCCCTCGGGTTGGTCCTGGAGCGTGGGCCACCGGAGGCCTGGCAGCCTCAGGGCCGGAGGACAGGGGTGCTGGGTGTGTGGGGGCTGCTGCTTTCTCCCCTCCCCCAGCCCCATCAGTCCACCCTGGGACCCCTGGTGAACCGAGATGCTGATGGGCCCTCAGCCGCAGGACCGGGAGGGAGGGCACCCAGGAGGTGCCCTGCTCCGGGTGGGGGGTGCTGTCTGCAGGGAACTGTCCGAGGTGCTGCCCAGGTGACAGGGCTCGAGGTGAAAATACCCTCAAGGAGCATCCGCGGGGCCCTGGGCCCCAGCAGTGCAGCGGCAGACCTGTCAGGACCGTCCCCTGGAGGTCAGAGCGGGGGTGGGGGTCAGGCCTGGACCGGCCGACCACACGGACGCACCTGGTGTCAGACACAGGCCTCAGCCCAGGTCTCGGGCCAGCAGCTCACCTGGCCACCTCCAGACCTGGACAGTCCCACCACCCAGGGAGGGACCTGCCTCCCCAAGTGTCTCCCCTGTAAACAAAGGAAGGGGTACAAGTCAGCTCCCAAAGGCTGGACCTGGACCGAAGGGAAGGGGAGACGGGGGCCCAGGCAGAGAAGCCCCTGTGTCCCCCCTGGGGGCCACTCTGAGGGGCAGATCCTCTTCCCAAACCTTCGGGAGGAGCCTCTCCCTGGTGGAGTCTCTGCCACGGAGCTCCTTCGTGGGCTCTGGGGCCTGTACTCCTTGCCTCAGGCCCTGCGTTCTGGGCACCTGGGCCGAGACAGGCTGGGGCCCTGGGAAGGGACGGGGTGTCCCTGGTGAGGCTGGCGAAGGCCTTGGCCGCCACTGTCACTACCCCCAGGGGCAGAGGACTGAGGAGGGTGTGAATGGTTGGAGGGTGTGATGGGAACCCCACTGCGGGTGCTTGGCTCCTGGTCGGGAACTTCAGTCCTGTCAGGGTGGGGCGCCAGGGGCCCAATTGCAGGGTGGCGGGGACACCCAGGATCAGGGTTTGGGACGGGCAGGAGCCAGGGGTCTAACCATGCAGAGAGCTCCCAGGGCAGCGGGAGTCCGCGTGCCTGCCCCTGAGCCCGCGGTTAAAAACCGGTGAATGGATCCGGGAGAAATCGAGGCTCCAAGTGGTTAATTGGCTTTGCCTCAATCAGCGCAATGAATATTCATGAGATGCGCGGCCCTCATCAGCCTAGGTCCGCACCCGCCCCGCGGAGCAGGAGCGCGCAGCCGCCTCACTCCCTGCGATGACTGACAGCAGCCTGCGCTGGGCGCTGATTGGCCCAGCGGCTCTCGGAAATGCCATAGCAACCCCTGGCTGGTTGCCTAGCAATTCTTCCCTTTCTTCCTTTTCCCCCCTCAAAGCCCAAGCCAGTAATCCATAGGCTAGGGTTGCAAATACCTTTGTGCCCCGGTGTGTGTATGCGCACATGTGTCCACACACAGGTGTACAGTTACCTGTGGGTGGGCGCGCAAGGAGGGAGCTGGCAGGGGCCGTCCCCTCCCCCAGCAGGTCCCAGGGACGCGGGGATGAGCTGTGCCCCTGAACTGCCCGCCCAAACTCAGTCTGGGTTCGTCCCTTGCTTGGGAGGAGACCGGCCCCCCAAAACCCCAGGCAGGCGGGGTGGGGCGGCCCAGCCCCTGGCTCCCCACTGGTGAGGGGGCCGACAGTGACGCCCAGCTTAGTCCACAGGCCGCCGTGTCAGGCTCACGGCGTCCACCGCCTGGGTGGCCTCAGAAGTGCCCACTTGGCTGGTCCCATCTGTAGAGGAGGTGGGACCCTGCTGTGTCCTCGGCCCGTCCCCTTGGGGAGGTTTCCAGGGGATGTCGAGGCACCAGCCCCTTGGGAAGAAAGTGGTGGGCTTGGCATTGCCCCTCCTTCTTCGCTCCACACAGCCTGAGGGGGGATTTCCAACCAGGGAAGTCGGCGAGGCCACCCAGATGCGTTTTGGAGCCCAGACCCGGGAAGGCAGGGGTGAGCCCGGGCCTGCGCCTGGGTCTCCTGCAGCCCACCGACTTGTCCTGGGCTACCGTCAGGTCCCTGGGATGGAGGTGCCTGGCCACCAGCCCATCCCCCCACCCCCGGCCGTCAAGTGCTCGGGCGTGCATGTCTGGGAGAGGACCACCACCAGCAGCAGCAGGCAGGGGTCATCAGGGCCGCGGGGTCCCATTTGCCTTGCCCCAGGACAAGCCAGGCAGAGTGGGCAGCCCCGGGAACTCCAGGGGCTCACCAGCCACGGAGGGTGCTGGGTGGGCGGCCAGTTCTGGTGTCCAAAGACGTGGGGGTGAGGGTGACTGCTTTTCTCCTGGGAGGGCGTGGCTGAGAAACTGCCACAAACTCCCTGGAGTTCTGTTACATTTCCTTTATTTCGGGACGTCGAAGAACTTGGATGCCAGCAGCAGACGCACCAGGACCTCGGCACCAAGGGAACGGCGCCCAGAGTCAACCGCTCACATTTAATCGCAGCGTCAGGAGACGGGGAGACGGAGAGAAACGCCAACGCACAGGGGCAGGTGCTCCTGCCTCACCTGGAGGCGGCGTCTCGCTGCCGTCGCCCCCAGGACTGCGTGTGTGGGCCGTGCAGCCAGAGAGTGAGCGGAAAGCTGGTTGGACGCCCCTGGTGACCAGTGGAAGCAAAATGATTTGTGCCCCGTGCTGAGCCCCGGCCGGCTGCCCTGTTCCACAGGCGAGCTCTCCGATGGAAAGCCAGCGACTCGGCCGCCATCAACGGCCAGGGAAGGAAGCCGGCCGATCCCCCGGGTCTCAGGAGCCTGGGAGCAGGTGTTCTGGGCATGTGGCTGGTCTGTGGAGACAGGATGAAGGTGGGGTCCTCCTGGGGCAGGAGGGAGCCCCTGGTCAGTTACTGCTGGGTGCCCTGCCAGTGTCTCCCAGACCCCCACCCGGGGGTGCCAGCACGGTGCCAGCCCAGGTCCCAGTTCCCGATGTCGAGGAAGCTCCTGGACAGAAGGAAGGGCAGGTTCCATAGAGGTGCTCGGGGTGGGGAGCCTGGAATGGCGGCCCCCCAAGAGGGTCTGGCCACCCTTCCTCTCCTCCCGAGGCATGGGGCCCCCCTCAGGAGTAAGGAAGAGGGGGGGCAGACTGACTGCTCAGGGCCAGCTGGTCATCTGTCCTGCCTGGTTCCCCAAAGACCTCCCAGGAGGGATGGGCACTCTGAGAGCAGGGCGGGAGCTGCGGTGCCTGGGAGGGACCCTGCCTGGGGCTCAGGCCCACCCCACATGGCCAGTGACCTGGGGTGCCCCCCCCAGGAGGTGGCCACCTGGAGGGTCTCCATGGAACCCACCCTTCCTTCTGTCCAGGAGGCTTCCTCGACATCGGGAACTGGGACCTGGGCTGGCACCGTGCTGGCTGACCCCCTGAGCCCCGGGTGGGGGTCTGGGAGACACTGGCAGGGCCCCAGCAGTAACGGACCAGGGGCTCCCTCCTGCCCCAGGAGGACCCCACCTTCATCCTGACACCCAGTCCCCTGCCCCATGGTGGTGGCAGCCCTTGGGCCCCATTTTCAGAAAACCAGGGCCCTGACCTCCCAGCCTGCCGTGGGGAGCCCCGGTGCCCCCTGACCTTGGGCACCATTCTCGGAAGGGACGCCCTGGTTAGTTCCGCTCCGAGCTGGATCAGTGTCCCAGGATGAAGCCCGCCATGCGTGTGGTGCTGTTTGTGGTGCCGTCGGCCCAGGGGAGCAGGAGGGATCATGTGAGGAGCATGGGGACTGTGGACCCCTCCACCCCCCGCCCTGCTGCCTGCCAGCTGGCGGCCGCATTGCCGAGCCAGGTTGGCCGGCTGCCCACCGGGGCACATGCCTCCAGGAGCCACCCGAGCTGGCCTTTCCTTCCGGCGGAAAGGCCCGTGGGTGGCGGCTGCAGCTCCCTCCTGGGTCCCCTCTGGGGATCCGAGCTTTGGGCCCTGGGGTGGTTTGCAGGGCCCATGGGTGACTCTGAGCTGGGAGTGGCCCAGGGTCCCTCCATGGCCCCCAGAGCTCCCCACCAGACCTGTTGGCTGTGGTCCCCTGTGGGGAGCAGAGGACACTGGGACCGGGAACCCTCAGCTGATGAGGCCGAGGCATCTGCCGTCTAGAAGGCCCGTGTGGCTGGGGAAACGACGCCCCACTCCTGAGCTGACGCACGACCCACCGACCCGCCGTGGAGAGAGGGGAGGGGACCCAGGAGGCTTCACCTCCAAACTCACCTTGTTGCCATAGCAACGGCCCCTCTCCCTCAGTTTCCACACCACAGCAGAGGGGTCTGGTCAGGCCACAGGCGTCCTCGTCTGGAGCCACTGGGACCTGAAATGCCTCCCAGCCCCCACTGTTCCCTGTGCAGCTGCAGCAGCTGGAGGTGCTGCAGCCCCAGGCGAGGGGCTGCAGGTGAGAGGGGCTGGAGGTGGGAGGTCGGCAGGGGCCTGGACCCTAGAGGCCAGAGGCCCCGTGAGGTGGAGCTCCTTCCTGCCCCCGTGCACAGTGGTTCATGGACCAGGCCTTTGCAGCCGCCCTGCTGCTGACCAGAGCACCTTGGGGTGGACGCTTTTCTCCCGCCGTCGGCAGCGTGCACATGGGCGTGGCCAGTGGGGAGACGGAGGCCAGGTGCCTCAGACTCACCAGGTAGAGCTGCCCGTAAGGAGCTCCAGACACCCCCCCCCCACTGCTGGCACGTGCACCTGGGACTGGGGGGACCCCACCTGGGAAGGGGCTGCCCCCTGCAGCCCCCTCCCCTCCCCCCTCCTGTGTCCCCCTGGCCAGCCCAGCTGGCCTCTACCCGGGGATTCGGGGTGGGTGGGGTGTATCTGCAGGGCCTTTGCCGGGGGAAGTGGATCCCCATTTCTGAGAAAACGGGGTTATGGGCTTTAGTCTCTTCCTGAGCTTAGGGTGAGCGGAGATTTGCTCCCCCTACCACTTTCAAATGGCTCCCTTCTCTGTGGGTTTCGGAAAGTGTCCTTTGCTATGTTGGAAACCAGAGGGCGGCAGCCGTGGGGTCCTGGCTGGGCCGCCCCCAACCCCCCCCCCCGCCCCTGCAAACATCGAGCGGAAGAGAGAGGGGGGAGGAGGCGGGAGGGCGCAGGAGGGGCACCTGGGGGTGGCAGGCCTGAGGGCTGTGGATCAGCCCCACGCTGGGCTCTGAAGGGATGTGTGTCGGGGAGGGGGGTCCCCGAAACCGCTGCTTCCCCGGACCCTCCCAGTAGCCCCCAGGCAGTGCTCTGGGCCCCCCATTACAGATGGGGAAGCTGAGGCCCCCACTCCCCCCCAGCCCTGCCTCTTCCAAGGGCCACTGCCCCACCTGGCTCTTCCCCACGGCTGCCCCTCCCTGACTGGGGCAGGCTGACCAGCCAAAGGGCCGGCTGGAGAGCCTGGACAGCTGCCCACGCTCCTCCCTCCTCCTCCCCCCTTCCCCTCCCCACCTGCCTCCCCATCCCTGTGGTCCAGCCGCTGGAGAGGACAGCCCAGGGCAGGTGTGTCCCTGGTTGTGGCTGTGCGCGGCCACCCACCGCACGGGTCTCTGTCCCCCGGGTACCAGAGGGGGCCAGTGTGGCCGAAACGAGAGGGCTCCGCGCGGATCTGTGCAGGGCTGTGGCTGTTCGTGGTGACGAGGCAGATCTTCACCCTGTCCTTGTCCGTTTTCTTAGGTTGATTGACAACCTGGGCTCATCCGCCACCACGGAAGCCTGTACGTTGCCAGGCACCTCCCTGCACGGACGCGAGGGATGCACCCTGAACGCAGGCTCCGCCCGCACCTGTGGGGGCCCGCCCCGCCCCCTGTGCCTTTATTATTACCTTGTCAACTTGGAAAACAGGTCATGGGAAATTAAATTGCTTAAAATGGGTCACCAATTATAACTCCGCATTCTCTTACAGGAGAACACCTCCGAAATCTTGATTCGTTTTTGGTAATTAAAGGCCAGCTACTTGGAGGTGGAGCTCCGCGGTGGCCACGCCCCCCGCGGGGGCGGGGCAAACACGCGGCCCACCCCAGGCCCGTGGCCTCTTGACCCCGTCTGCGAAAATCCCTGTGTGACCCAGGTCCCAGCAGGGCAGAGACAAAGCAACGATAAACGTATTTGCGTCGCTATGAGCAAACGCGAGACCAAGTTTCATCCCTCCGCGAAAGGGGGGGTCACTGTCCTGAGAACACCGCCCCTGCCCCCGCCTGGCGACCCGGCTCTCCTTCCCTACAGCCCATGGACGGCGGCCTCAGCCTCTGTGATTGTGGGAGCCAGCCCGTCTACCCATCTGCCTGTCCTCCATCTGTCTCTCACCTGTCTGTGTGTCTGTCTGTCCAATTCCAGCCGACCTCTCGGGAGAGCCGGCCTGACTGGGCACAGGCCCCTCCCAGTGGTCCCTGTTCTCCAAATGCAGTCCTGGCTACCCCGGTGGTCACCCGTTTGCCGTGTGGCCCACTGAAGTCACGTGCCCCGTGGCTCCTCAGTGACACGGGGAGAGCGGGGCCCAGACCCTCCCCGAGGTTCGCACCCACGAGTCATTTTTCATGCAACGCTCCTGTGCTGACCGGGGTGGTGGTGACTGTGAACTCGGTCGGGGTGTGAAGCCGCTGCTCCTCCTTCTCCCAGAAGACAGCCATCGCGGGTCTCCGTGGCGGGCGGGCACCTGCCCCCACTCTGAGCGCCCCCAGCAGACGAAGGTCCCCCTTCACGGCACCCTTGACGGAAGACACCTTCGGTTTTCAGCAGGTCCGGGTGCCCAAAGTCAGCGACTCAAAACTGCCCTTTCTGAGTGAGCCTGCTGCGTGCGTGCGTAAGCACCTGGCTCCCCGGCCACAGGTGCGTCCGTCCGGTTGAGCCCCGCGTTCTGCTGCGTGCGGCCTCGCTGGCGCAGGGCTGGGGACAGGAGGGCTGAGTGGGGTCAGGGTTGAGCGCCGCCTGGCCTCGGCGGGTGCTCAGAAACATCGGCCTGAGCTTGGGGCCAGGGAAGGATGGAGCAGCAGGGGGGTGGGAGAGAGGGGACCAGCAACAGGACCAGGTGGGTGTTTGGGAAGTTTCACCGGAGGGGGCAAAGACAGCCAGGCCCCCAGGGGGAGGAGGGCACCTGGCAGGGACCCAGAGCTACCGGCAGTCTGCTCAGGAGCAAGGCTGCGGTCCAGCCGCCTAAGGGCACACCGCGAAGTGTCCGCAGCAAGACCGAGATTCACTGGAACGAGGGGCCTGATTATATTCCAGCCGCTGGTCAGCATTCCAGCGGCTGCTCTGGCAAGATGATGTCGGCTGCGGCACAGGCCTAAACGTCCCCGCGTGGCCACCCTGCGGCCGGAGCGAGGCCCTGAGAGCTGCAGATGAAAGTCTCGGCACCGCTGGGCACGCTGGGGCACCGCACTGCGGCCACGACAGGGGGACCCTCGCCCGCGTCTGCGTCAGTCTGGGGATCCCCGTGCTGAACTGCACGGCAGGACCCTAGAGCCCGCGGCGCGGAAGCGACATGGTTTCCTGCGCCCTGGCTCTGCGAGGAGATGGCCGTGGGTGGCTCTTGCTGCACAAACAGATTGAAAAACGGCTGTTTGGACAATGTGGCTTTTTGGTAAGTTTGAGCGTGGGATAAGCCGCTGATCCTGGCAGAGTGCTGACCACACACCAGGGCGTCCTGGTGCCCGGCAGCGCCAGCCCTTCCTGCAGCCCGGCAACAGAGTCTCTGGGGAGGTCGCCGTGCCTGCCTCGGGTGGCGTGAGTCCAGGGCAAGCATCGACGCCCCGGCTGGCTTTGCCTTTTTTTGCCACGCCTACTCAGGGAAGCCCTTCCCACGGTGTCAAACTCACACCGTGGCCGACAAGAAACCAGCCGGCGATGCCCCCACCCTTGGTCGGGCAGCAGTTACGGGAACACACCCCTCTGCCCGGGGCAGCACCCCTCACAGGGTCAGGACAAGGCCCACGGGGGCAAAGAGCCCGTGTAGGACCCTGGCTCCTATGGCTCAGTGGGCTGAGTGTCGTCCTGCAAAGAAAAAGTCGTGAGTTCGATTCCCGGTGAGGGCGCATGCCTGGGTTGCAGGCCAGGTCCCCAGTAGGGGGCGCACAAGAGGCAACTGAAAGATGTTTCTCTCCCTCTCTTTCTCCCTCTTTTCCCCTCTCTAAGAATAAATAAATAAAATCTTTTTAAAAAGGAACACATGTAAGGAAACACATGTAAGGACATGACACCCACCTGAACACACGTGGCCCCTCCCCCCCCACAGGCCACGCTGTGCTGGAGCCCGTGCCAGACGTCACCCCCCGGCCCCATGAAGAGGGGGAGTCAGTCCCGGTCTCGGGTGTCATGCTCAGCTGAGGTGTCCCCAGCGCTGGTCCTGGACCAGGACCCGGCCCCTTCCCTGGGCAGGCGGGGGTGGGGGGGTGGGGGGGCTCGTTTTGCATTTTAATGGGTTTTATGAACCCACCTGCCTGCACACACAGATCCCTTTGAGCTGCAAGGGACTCATTTAAGCCGCTCGGAAATAAAAGAGAAGTGTTATCGTTGCTCTCAATGTATAGATGTTTGCCCACCCCCAGCCCCACGGCTGTCTCGTAAATAGGACGTGTCTCCCGAGCCTTTGTGCTCGGGGACAGCAGCCTATTATGATGTCACTTGGTGGGACAGTAATAACCCCCCCTCACACCCCAAAGCCTTAACTCGGAGAGAAACATGGTGTGAGGGCGGGGGGAGAAGAAGCAGATCCCGGAGGGAGAGCCCTATGGGCGACTGGCCAGCTGACCCGGGCAGGTCACTGGGGCCGGGGCGGGGGTGGGGGGGACCTGGACAGGCTGGTGTCGGCCTCACCCCCAGCCCTCAGGACTGGCGAGGGGGCTCAGCCTCCCCGTGGGGAGGGAGGCTCATCCAAGTCACACTCAACACACCCCCTCACACGTTTAACCAAATTGCTCCGATCATCAGCAGCCCCCGGCAGGAATGGGTCTGGCCGGGTGTCCCCTGAAGTTCAGCATCCAGTCCAGCAGCAGGGGCATGACACCTCGCAGAGACGCCCCGGCTGGTGGGTGGCCCAGAGCTCCTGCCTCATCCGCCTGCACAGGCCCTGCTCTCCCGGGGCTGGTCCCCTCTGCTGAGCACCCACATGGAGACATTGATGCCTCAGCCCCCGGGTCAGCTTGGCTGGGGGCCCTTGCCTGTGGGTCGAAGGAGGGGAGGTGGACGCCAGGGTCACGGGAGGTGTGTGCTCCGAGGACTTCAGGTGTCCCTGGGCCTGCTGGCCCAGCTGGCCCTCCTGGTGCTTCTCGCCTGGGGGCACCGGGGGCATCTACTGCCCCCCACCCCAGCCACAGACAGTCCCTGAGGGTGCCTCTCCCAGCCCCCACCCCGCCCCACCCAGCAGGCATCAGGGTTGTTAGAGGTTCCCAGCAAGCGAGGAAGCGCAGGTGGACGCTGGTGTCTGGGGCGGGGGCAGAGGAAGACAGCGCCTCCCCTGCCCTCCCCAGGACCCCACCCCCCACGGAGGCTGGACTTTGCTCCCACCCAGGTAGGGGGGAAGGTAATGAGGAAACAGCAGCGCAGTCTTTGGTTCCTTTTGTTCTCTTTGTTCTGAGTGGTGACAGGGGCTCCCCGCGGACGCAGACGCAGAGTGCAGGCCGAGTCACCGACTAGCCCGAGTCCAGGGTCTCCCCCGGCCAAGGGGACAGGCACCGTCCAGGGGCTGTGGGGCAGGTGGGGGAGCCGGGGCGCAGGCCTGGGCCTGAGGGAAACAGAGGGAAAAAGAGACAGAGGGAGGGAGGGCTGGGGGTGGATGGAGACCGAGAGTCCGATCCACCTGCCTCCTTGCCCCGGAGGGGCAGCAGCTCCTGGCCCAGCAGCCCCAGCTCCACGGAAACGCAGCAGGGTCCTGAAGGGGGGCTGGCTCTGCGGGCCCCCCCTTAACTGGCAGTTCCCCAGCCCTGGAGCCAGGAGCTCAGCACCCTCCACCCCGACCCTAGGCCCCACTCTCCAAGGGACTCTGCCCCCATCTGTCCCCTTCCCTGCACCCCACACCCGTGCACCCCCTCCCACACCACCTGCCTCATGGCCGCCGTCCCCCTGGGCGAATCTGCAGGCCAGGCTGAGCTTGGTGCCCGGTGCGCAGCAGCACCCCGATCGTGTTCGGGGCTGGCGGACGCGTCACTGAGGCCGTCCGCTGTGTCTGGAAAGATGCCCCGGACACGGGGATGGGTGAGGACCCCTCACGTCGGGAGGAGGGTGCAGTGGGCTGAACAGCATCCCCCAAAAGCTTTGTCCGCATCCTGACCCCCAGAACCTGTGAACAGGACCTTATTTGGATACAGAGTCACTCCAGATGGGGTCACCCTGGGGTCGGGGTGGCCCCAAACCCAGTGATGGTGCCCTTCTAACAGAAAGGCAGGGAGGGTGGAGACACAGACGCAGACAGACGGCCACCCAAGGACCGGCGCCGGGATGGGCGTGCCGTGTCTGCAAGCCCAGGGCAGCCCCCACCATCAGGAGCAGGGCGGGGGGAGGCCTGGAGCCAATTTTCGGAAGGAACCAAGGCCGCTCACATGTTGACCTTGGACTTCTGGCCTCAAGAACTGAGAGACAGTAAGTCCCTGTTTGCGGCCACCACAGAAACCTCAGCCAGGTGCCAGGTACACGGGGGTGTAGACCCCTTTTACGCGCCTCTCACCAGCCTGCCCCCAGTCGGGGAGGTGGGTGCTGGGGAATGTCACGCTAAGAACACAGGTGGCCCTTTGGCTGGACACGTCTCTGCCTCAAGGTCATCTCACTTTGAGAATTCCCGGCCATCCTGAGCCCACCCTAAAACGCTCCGCCCGCTGTCTACCATCTGCAGTCAAACGCGCCCTGGGTCGGTGGCCACGGGCCAGCCTGCTGCCGGGGTTCACTGCGGCCGGTGGGAAGGAGCAGGAACCTAGGTCCACCTGCGCTTGGCCAAGGGCCAGACTCCGCCGGAGAGCCAGACAACTCACAGGTGCGCTGACTCCTCCTTGCGCATTTACACGGGACTCCGCTGGCGCCCACGCAAGCTAGGTCGCAGGGAGGAGGGCCATGTTCTTTTCACTTGACCCACAGTTATTTATGAGCTCCTGCGGCGCCCCGGCTTGGAGGTACAGGGGTGGGCGAGCCGGCGTGGCTGTGGACAGAGACAAAAACGGGTTTCTGAGTGGGGAGGTAGAGAAGACTCCAGGAGGGAGCCAATGACTCAGAGCGGGTGACAGCCGGGGACCCAGAGAAGCTTGTCCCCAGTGCACAGCCAAGGGGCCGGGGCCGGAGCCTGCTCAGCCGCGGGCGCCCTGAAGCAGACATGCTGGCCCCAGAAAAACTACATCCACGGTGGCTTTGGGCAACCCCCCACCTCTAACCCTGGGACCCCCCACGCCCCCAGGAATCAGGAAACTAGGGAACCGCGGCGGGCGCTGTCCGGGGTGCTGAACGCTGCCTCCTGGAATCTCGCCTCCCACTGGCCAGACCCTTAGCCCTCCCTCCCGGACCCCCGCCTCCCGGGGACCTGGCCCCACTGTTGCTGCACCTGCGCATCCATCTGCTCCTCGCAGGTGTGCCCACTAGGGCGGTGGGTCCCACCGCAACGAACTCCCAGGAACTTTGCGGATTCTTCTCCCCACTGGAATGTGTGTGCCGGCATCTCACCGCACAGGGAAACGAGAGGTGAACGGCCAAGGGCTGAAAGTTGGGGTGCTCTCACGATCTGCCTGGCTCTGGGCTGCGTGGGGGTTTGGGTGGGAAAACCCCAGGGTTGGCCCTCACCCTTCTGCAGCTCTCGGCCTCGTGGGCCAGACGGATCTATTACCACATCAATGGACGCGATCACACCCACAGGCTGGGGCACAGACGGGGCGCCTGGGCTGGCCCGGCCTGGATGCGGGGCCACCCTGAGCAGAAAGGACAGCCTCCCCTGGCACCTCCGTGACGCCCTGGGGAGGCGCCTCAGGCCCTGCCTTGTGCGTGGGTGCTCCCAGGCAGGGGCCACCTCACTCCTCACTGCCCTTCTGGCACCTGCCTGCCGGGAGCACACCCAGGTGGGCCCTCCTCTCGCTGTCCTTAGCTCACGGGTCAGGGGACAGCACTCGGCAACATTTGTCAGGGTTTTCTGAGCTGTGAACCCTCAAGCTGCCTTTCCCATCTGCCCCCTTTGATTTTTCATGCTCTTCCCGAGAGGCAGGCTGGGCAAGAGGCAGCTTTCCCACGTTGCAGGTGAGGGGCTGAGTCCTGGGCGGTCCTCTTGCCTGTGAGCAGCGCTGAAACCTCACCAGGTCCCCCGACCCTAAACCATCGACGTGGCCATGCAGCTGCCTCCTCTGGGTGTCTGCGTGTGTGTGTGTGTGTGTGTGTGTGTGTGTCTGCCTGTTCACATCTGTGCAACATGTGTGCCTGGGTGTATAAGGGGAATGGGATCGATCTGCCCAGCACTGCCGGGAAGCCGAGTGAGACGCTGGCACCCGGCTACCACGGAGAGCCTCGCCCTCTGCCCTCAGACACCTGCCGGGGAGCCTCGCTCGGAGAATCCAGGGTGGTGTACAAACCCAAACAGGCCACGGGCTTCTCACGCCGGCTCTGTGGGCGCGTCGGTGACGACGGTAAGGCCATGCGAACGCCAGAGCCGCGCCTCACGCCCCACAAGGAGTCTCCCGAGGCCTGTGAGAGAGGCCAGGCGTGCCAGGAAAGAGACCAGAGTCCCCACAGGAGACGGTGGACATGAAAGCAGCCTGCAGACACGGGGAAGCTCGCAGCCGGCTGGAGCCGAAGCAGTGCAGCAGATGTGGTGGGGGCGCCGAACCCTCACCGCACCCTGCACTCCCACGGACAGACGCCCGCCCCCTGGCCGGCTCCGCATCGAGGCTCCAGTGCTCCCGGCCTCGGCTCCTGTCCACCTCGGGGCGGAACCTCCAGGGGGCACCGGCTGGGCGGTCCCCTGACCACGCCACCTCGACACTGGCTCACACCACACTCCCCATCGACTCCCCCACTTCCCCACAGGCAACCGGATTTCCTAAGATCACCGCCACGTAACCGTGTGTGTGCGTGAGCACGCGTGCGGGCCGCTGGGGGGCCCACAGTGGGAAGCAGGTGTCAGGCACCAGGCCTGCAGGGGGTGACAGGCCCTCTTCCAAAGCATCGTGAGCCCCTCGGAAAGTCCGGGCTCCCTGAACAGGCCATCTCGGGGGCAAGCGCGGCCCCTTGGTTCATCTGCTAAAAGGACAGGAGAGAGGAAGGAAAAAGTCGCCAGAAGAGGCGTGGAAACACACGCACCTTGAAATCGCCGCCTCATTAATTAATGTGCCTGAATCTGCTTCTCCTGCGATGGTTTTTGAAAAGAAGATTTTTTTTTTTTTCAGAGCCATTTTGGGTTCCCAGGTAATTAGTTTTCGGAGTAGCTTGGAGAGCGGGAGGGAGGGCGGGAATCGGAGTCAAACCAGACAAAGGGAGCGTTTCGGGGGAGGGGCGCCCGGCCCCGCTCACTGACTCGCAAAGGGAGGCGTTTGCGGGACCCCCACAAACTCCCCCAGTCTGATGGGATTCTGCCAGTCCTGGCCGTCCCCAGACAGACTTGCAGCTGCTCCGTGCGGGGAGGGGAGGGTCCACCAGGGCTGAGGGGCTCTGCCCCACGGGGGTCGCTGGGTCTGGTGAGTCCACGGCAGCATCCAGGACACACCGGCTGGAGGCCCATCACCTCCACGGCTCCCGGAGGACCTCTGCCTGGCCGGGGTGATGGCCAGGGTATCTTCAGCGCAAAAATTCACAGCCTTCCCCTCGGTCTGCGATGTGTGTCCAGCTCCCCAGACGGCAGCTTCACCAACATCTTATCCACGCAGCATCGGGGACCCGCCAAGAGCCCCTGGACGTCCTGCTTACACGCAGCCAAGGGCGCACAGGGTTGGAGAGTAACAGGAGTTGCCTAGGAACACAAGTGGTGTTGGCTGTTCACCCGGCACTGGGCAGTGAGCACCCTCAGACCGACCGTGAGATACGCAGCCTCTGACCTCGTGAGCCCTGGGCTGTCGTGGCGCCCGACCGAGGTGCCAGGAGACCTGGTGGACACCTTGTTCTTCAAAACCCCTCCGTGTGGGGGTCAAACCCGGTCACGGAGTCAGAAACCAGTGGGGACGACGCTCAGAGACTCAGTCCCACACTCCTCGGCCACATGTGTCTGGGAGGAGAGGTTGCAGGTTCTCACCGCACTCGGGGCTTCCAACAACGGCACTCCTGTGACTCTGGGGTGTCGGGGCGGCCAGTGGGCCCTCGGGTGTTTCTGAGCCTCGGCTTCATTCATTCAGACACGGAGGAGCCCTGGCCACGTGGCTCTGTTGGTTGGGGCATCATTCCGTCCACGGAGAGTTCACGGGTTCGATCTCCACGCAGGCGTGTGCGGGAGGCGGCAGGTCCCTGTGTCTGCCTCGCAGCGATGTTTTTCTGTCCCTCCCTCCCCTTCCCACTCTCTCCAAAATCAATACACGTATCCTCGGGTGAGGATCTCAAAAGTAAATACATAAAAGTAAACACACAAAGGACTGGAAACAAATAAATGGAGTGTTCAACTCACAAACACCGACGGAAACTTGAAGGGAGAAGATAAATCAAGATTTAATTGAGCAGAAAGCAAAAAAGCATCAGAGAGGCCAATAAAACCGATCGGGGGGGAACAACAGAGGGGAGAGAGGATTTCAAAAACAGGGCGTAAAAACTACGAGGGTGTCTGTTTGCGGGCGCAGTCGAGCTTTCAAAAACCGTAAACCACGCCCAGCACTTGTGTGTCGGTCAACGTGAAAACGTCGGGGAAACGATTTGACAGAGAAATGATGGCAAAACTGACGTGAAAACACAGAAGAAATGAACACACCGATTCCCGTTAAACAGGTTACACCTGGGGTGACCGGGCCCCGCCCCACCCACACCTCACCACACACGTTTCACCAAAGGTTCCAGGAGCAGAAAACAGCCACCTCTACAGGCATGTCATAAAAAGGATAGGAACGTCACCCGCGTGATTTTGTGAGGCCGGACAATCCTGACTCTAGAACAGGGCAAGGACCAAGGAAGACGCTGGCGAAGCGGATGCACCGGCTTGAATCAGCACCCCGCTCCCCGGAACGCAGAGCCGGCTCGGTCTGCGGAAGCCATCGGCGGCAGAAAGCGAGCCAGCACCGGAACGGAGAACCCGGTGCCACCGTGTCCCCACGCAGCCCACAGCCCAGGCCTTCGCGTCCCGCTTGGCCAGCCTGGAAGACGGTGCGGAAACACAGCACGAGCCGAGAGTTACAGAAGGGACTCCGGCGGCCTCCCCACGCGGCAACGTCCCTGTCGTGTCGGCTTCCGTCGGGTTTGTGAGCCCACGCACGCCGAGAAAGAGACGAATGACTCTGATTTGCATAAAGCAGGATGGGCAGAAGCTCAGGGAACTGGGCGCATCAACCGGGTGCCCCTGGACGGGCCTGCCCGGTTCCCAGGCCTGGTCTCGGCAGCACCAGGCGGCTGAGGGGCAGCGGGAGGAGAGGGTCCAGGTCCCAGCTGCACCCTGAGGTGCCTCGGCGTGATCCTGCCGTTAAAGCTGGGCGCTGCCACCTCGAGGAGAAGGGGA
The DNA here is from genome assembly GCA_004027475.1 of Anoura caudifer. Taxonomy (NCBI): domain Eukaryota; kingdom Metazoa; phylum Chordata; class Mammalia; order Chiroptera; family Phyllostomidae; genus Anoura; species Anoura caudifer. The sequence goes on from PVKU01002130.1 coordinate 233,029, forward strand.
TTTGCATAATTTAAATTTGAAGAAAATCTCTGAACACTGTAACTTTGATGGAAACAGTTTGCACGGCTGACATGTGTCTACACCTATAATTCCAGATGATAAATGGCTGTAATCTCTCCTTCGTCCCGTGTTCTTTCAAACATCAATTGTCAGACGCTGTGGCGGAGACGGGGAGAGAACGGAGCCACGCCAGGTGCACCCCTCGAGGGGCGAGTCGGGGCTTGCAGAGCATGTGAGACGCCTGGCACGCACTAACACGCGTGGTCGGCCCTGGACCGAGATGCGTGCCGGGCGCTGGTGGCTGGGCTCCGAGCCACGGCAGCTGCCGCCCTGACGTGGGTGTGGGGACTCACACTCACGCGCACTGGGGTGTGCGTGCGTGTGCTGGGGAGAAACTGTTTGACCTCCAGCTGCAGGTGCCCTGGCTGGCCCGTCTGGGGGCGGAGGGGACAGGAAACAGTGGACAGTGGGCGCCTCCCACCTGCTGCTGCTCGTGTGTCCCGCGCGGGCCCCTGGTCTCCTGGCCCTCTGCCTGCCCACCGAGACCGCGCCTCCCGCACCTGCAGGCCTGTGCCGTCCCTACGAGTCTCCAAGGGGCCCGAGCAAGCCCGGTGCTCAGGGCTCAGCGCCTGCCCTCCGGCCAGCCCCACCACGGCACCCGGGGTCTGCCGGCCTCACTCACGCCCGAGCATTCGCTGAGACTGAACGAGGGTCTGTCCGTACGCTCCATGTGCAGGGGGTCCTCCACCTTCCCCGCCGACCTCACGTGACACATCTGTCTTCAAGGTCAAATTCACATCAGATGTCTACCTTCAAGGTCAGCCCACATCACGCCTCCACCTTCCAGGGCCGCACCGGCCCGACGATAGCTGACCGACCCCAGAGGGACCCCTGGCCAAAGCTACACCACATGGGCTCTCCGTCCCGGTGCTTGGACTGAGCAGGACAGCCCCAGCCGCATCCCTGTGACCTGCCTCCCGGGTCCCACCACAGGCAGGGAGAGCAGGCAGGGAAAAGCATCAGGGAAATTTGGAAATTAGGAAGACGAATGACAGGTCCCTCCACAGGGTGGCAGGGGTGGGGGCTGTGTGCTTGGCACCCCCCCCGCCCATGCCTGTGGGACAAAGGGCAGGGCCAGGCTTCCGTCCAGGCCCCGCCTGCAGCTCCAAGCCTCCTCAGGATTCGGCCCGAGCCCCGTCCTCCGCCCACAACGGGTCTGGGAGCCCCTCATCCCTGCAGACAGCTCACCTGTGAACGCCTGTCCCGCCCTCTGCCCTCCGCCCTCCGCCCCACGCTGCAGCAACAAAGCCCACTCTTACGCTCCCTGCCACGCAGCACCACCAACTTATGCTACCAATTTATTATTCATGATGAAAAATTATTCTAATAACATTTTCCACGCTATTAATATTCCAGAGGCAAGCTGTCTACAGCCCGTTCCCGCCGCCTGTTCCTGGCGAGAGCCCATCCGGTTTTGGCGAAGTGCATCGAAAATAAAACCTGCCCAGGGGCCACGGACTGAGCTTCAAGGTAGGTTTTCGGAGGAGGCAGGACGGGCCGGGGGTCAGGTGGGCGCAGGCTCTAAGGTCGGGGTCTCTCTCCTCACCGGGGGCTCGACCCCACGCGGGAGCCGAGGGCCTGGCTTCACCTTTGGTGGCCAAGTTCAGCACATAGAAGCTCAGAGCACCCGTCCCCCCCGGGACTTCCGAGAAGTGAAGCAGCATGTTCTAGGGAAAGTAAATATAGCAGCACCCGCCCTGCGTTTCGGGGCTCCCTCAGCACCGCACCCCGCTTTCCTGTTGCGGCGCAAAGATGAGCTTCCCATCGGAGAGGGGGGGACGCCGTGTCACCCCTTGGCCCCCAGGGCCGAGCCCCGTGCGGACAGTCCCCAGGGGGCCTGACAAAGGCAGGAATACAAAAGGCAGATGCAGCAGGTCCCACCTCCGACGGCTCAGACGCGAATGTGTGTCCCTGACTCCAGGTCCCTGGCTCCGAGCCTGCCCTTCGCCGCCGACCTGAGACAGGTGACGAGGGGGCCGGGGGACTGTCCGGAATGGGCTCCGCACCCGGCAGCTGCTGCTCTCCGAGGGGTCCCCGCTCCCAGCGTCTGCGTCAATTTAACATGGCTGGGCTGGGCGGTGCTCCCCCCAACCCCCCACCCCCGGTCCAGGGAGCAGTTTCTGGTCCCATTAACAGCCCTCGCCGCCCCCCCCCGCCCGGGACCCCACAGGGCGCCCGAACCCTGCGTCCGACTTGCTGCGTCTCCCACTGTGCATGCACCGCGCCCGCCGCCGGCCCCCGCCCCGTGGAAGGGCTTAGGGCCGGTCGGCCTGGTGATGGTTTGTCTTTTCTACTGAGTAAAGCAGAAAAGTGGGAGAATGCGGGCGGCTGTCTCGGCTCTGAGCCCAGGTCATTTCCCGACGAAGCCGGAGAGCGATGGCGAGGATGCCACGGGGCAGGGTGGCCGCCGCAACCACGGCGCCCTTCCGGTCGCCTGCAGCTTGTCCGTGTCATAGGATCACCCAGAGGCGGCGAGGGGAGCGGGACGCGGCCACCCCGCCTCCGGGCACGGCTCCCGGTGGGACACCGGACATTCTAGATGGAATTCCAGCAGAGCTGCTGCTCGATCCCCGCGGGGACAGACGCCCCAGCGACCTCGCCCAGGCAGGTCGGGATCTGCTCCCACCAACCCGCAGATTTTTCCGAGGAAGCGTCTTCAGATGCAGGGTCCCCTAAGGGGTGCCTGCGGGCTTTGTCCCCGCCTGGGACCCCCTCGGCTCCGCAGCTCTGAGTGCGGCCTGCGAGCAGCCTTTCGGGGAGAACCTCGTCCCCCAAACTCTCCCCTTCCTGCCAGGTCCAGTAAGAAGTTATAATTAATTTCTTCAGCAAGAAAGCAAAGCTATTTTTAAACGGCACGCCTGATGAATTAACAAAATGTTAGACAATTAACAGGCCGATTTCTAATTTTCTCATGTCCTTTAGAATGCAGATTGAATCTCATCTTGCCCCCCATGTGTCCTCAACGTCAGTGGGAGGGGCCGAGGCGGGGGACGGGCACGGGACTGGGGGTGGCACTGCCCCGAAGAAGCATCAGCGTGCGGTTCAGCCAGGGTCCTGCGTTCCCGCCGGCGTCTCTGCTTCACATCCCACCCATGTCCGGTGTTGGTCCCGGCTGAACCGCCACCCAGCTGCCCGGCGGAACGCTGTCCACTCCTCTGGGACTGGGGACGGGGGACAAGGGGCCTCGGTCCCGGTTCTGTCGGCAGGCGGGAAAGGTCAGAGTCAGGGAGCTGAGGGGCCAGACCTTCGGACCCTCGGGGCAGCGCTTGGCACTGGGCCTGTGGGAGCCCGAGAGCCAGGCCGGCCTCTGCTCTAACCTCCCTGCCATCGGGACGCTTGTCAGAGGGTGCAGGGCCCCCAGTCCAGGGCCCGGAGCCTCAGTTGCACCTACAAAGACCTTTCTCCACACAGAGTCCCACTCATGGGTTCCAGGTGACACACCTTTTGGGAGGTACCATTCCACCCGCTGCAGGTATAAACTCAGGGGTTCCCGCAAACACCCGGACAGAAATCAGGCGGAATGTCGTCAGAGCGCTGGAAATGTGGACCCAACAGGACTCGGCGCGAGAGAAGGCAGCCGGGACACGGGGGCACCACCGTCACTGGTGAGGACGCACCCCGCACGGGGGCCCCCCAAACGCCCCCCAGGCTGCTCGGCACCCTCCCCGGAAACCAGTTTCTCTGCATGATGTGAAACGCAGAGAACAGTGGGGAGGCTGAGGGATCAGGGAAGGCAGAGTGGGGTGGGATGGGGCTCCCGTCTGTGTCTCCTGAGTCTGGGGGCAGGGCGGCGGCATGGACACAGAGGGTGGACACTGCCCTGCTGGTTGAAACCCCACAGCCCACCCCGAGGCAGGGGGAGCGGGGGTGGGGGCGGGGGCTGCTCCCTCCCACCCTCCGGGCCACCAAGGTGTGCCAGGCCATGTTTGCCCAAGTCTCTCGACTGGAGACCTCAGACTTTTAAAATCTCAGCGATTTAAAAAAAAAAACAGTTCACCGAGGCTCATCTTTGCGCCGCAGTTCACCGAGGGTGTGCAGTTCGGTGGCACTTAGCACGCTCACGCTGCCGGGGTCTCGGAAACCGTCCCCACCCAGCCCCCGCCCTCCCCATCCTTGCTGGAAGGCTCGGAGCCTTTCAGGGGCTCACGGGCTCCCCGAGAGCCAAACCCGCCCCCTCGAGGTGGCCGCCTGAACCCCTCCTGTTTGGCTGCCCCTCCCCCGCCCACCCCACCCCCACCCCCACCAAGGAGCCCACCTTTCCTGTTTTCTCCGGCTGCTAAAGGGAGCCTCTCTCTTGTGTCCCTGACAGAAAGGAGGCGGTCAGTCTAATTTAGGACGGTGTTGACCTTTTCTTTGTGGCTGAATTACAAGGCGCGGCCGGATATGCCTTTCACGGCACAGCACCCAGCGACCCTGCGTCGGCGACCCCCCCCTTCTGCCCCTAGTTTAATGAAGGGACAGCCTCACTGCTTGGGCACAGGAGAGAGGGGACGCTGTATTTGGGTCTGTCGTGGGGATGAGGGGCAGAGGGACCAGGGCTGCCCGGGGCCCCCTGTGCACGCTGTTTCCCCAAGGACAGAGAGGGGGGCCGCAGGAGGTGGCCTGGCCCCGGGCCACGCTTGGGTCCTGCATGGCTGTCTGGGGGGGGCCCAAAGGGCGGGGTGCAGCGTCTCATTCTGCTGTGAGAGGCTGTGGGAGCATCTCCCCGGACAAAGAGAGCCCCCCTGCCGGTGGGCGAGGCGGTGGGCGTGCTGGGAAGGACTTCATCCTCAGGGGAGAGATGCTTTGTCCCACCAGAGGGGGGACAGGAAGCAGGTCCTTCACGTCTGTGACCTCGGAGTCCTGAAATGGGCAGGAAAGGGAAGGCTAGGGCCTGCTTGGCACAGGCTCATCGACCGCCCCTCGGAGATGCAGCTCCTTGACCAGTGCCCGCAGGGAGCGCCTGCTGAGCAGGACGGGGTGCGGGCATCTCTGGGGGGCTTGGAGCTCCAGATGGAGGGACCGGAGGCCACGGGCGTGCACAGCCGGGGGTCCGGGCCTGGCACCCGGTTCTCAGCCGGTGCCAGCGGCTGCGCTATTCCTGTCGTGGTTACTGCCGTCACCAGCAGCCACCCTGACGAAGGTGACTTGGCAGAAGGGACTGACTTCCCCAGATCTACGGGCCCAGGGCCCGTCCTGGCCCTTGGGCTCGGCCCACGGCCTCCAGCTTCAGGACGAGCTTGCTGTGGCCTGGAGCTTTCCCCGGTACGCGTGTTAGTTTGGAGTATCACGGGACGCAGGCTGTCACTTTTCCTCCTTGTCTGTCATTCCTTTATCTAAAGTGGGGAAGACTGAGGAATCGAGAAATCGCTGGAGGCTTCGTCCGGCCTTTGAGCTCCTCCAGCCAAGAACTACCCACCGACTTCAGCGGGGGGAGTGGGGCGGTGAGCACTTCACGGGTCACTGAACTCTGGTTTGAGCCAGGTGTTCGCCTCGAACGCCAGCCACCCCGGATGTGGCCACCGCATCCTGCAGGGATTCACGTGGCCGGGTCCAGGCCTCCCCTGCAGGAAGCCAGGGGCCGAGACTTCCCTCCAGACTTTAAGTGCACCTCGGGGTACCCCCCACCCCAGCTCAGGTGGGGCCTGCGTACCACAAAGCACCCCCTCAGGTGGGGCCAGAGCTGTGGGGCCTCTCCTCTGCGAGATCCGGGCTCTCAGCCCTCCGACCCCCGACAGGGCCCCCCTAGATCCCGTGGGCCTGTCCAGGGGATCCCGCACCCCAGTCCCCATGGCAGCCCCTCCTCCTGGCTCCCAGGGTTCCGGGGGCCATCGGGTTGCCCCGGCTCAGAGCCTCTTGGAAAGGAAAGGTGATGGGGCGGGGGTGGGGGCGGGGGCGGGGGCAGCCGGTGGCCGGGAGAGCGTGTGGCCTGAGGTGATCAGCAGCTACATCGTCGTCATGACGCTAATTAATTCCCAGCTTCATTGCATTTCCTGCGGCTCATTTGTGCTCCGGCTGATTTGATTAAACTCATCTCTATGCTAATAAATGTGTCTCCGTTCGTCTTCGAGGCTGAAGGGGAAGGGTCCCCTCTTTCCGTGTTTTGACATTTACCGGAGAAACGGGAGCATCTGAACTAATTCCTCTCAGGTTCCAAGGTTATGGGAAGGATGGGGGGCAGGCACTTCCCACCGGGGGGGGGGGTCTTCCCCGGGTGGCCGAGCCCTGTGCCCAGTGCAGGGTCTCCCTCCATCCTCCGCCACCTGCCACCCTCGGTGGGGAGTCGCGGGCCCACAGGTCCCTGCGGCCAAGCAGAGTCTCCAGAGGCAGGACAACCCGGCTCTCATGCCCAGGCCCCAGGGCAGGGCACCGGGGGCGGGCCACTCCCCTCAAAGCAGCCTCATCGTCCCCAGCGCCCCCCGGCCTCCGTGTGACGCCCCATGGGCCCCGTGCGTGTCCTTGGGTTGCAAGCACCCCCGGCGTCCACGCAGCCCCAGCTGGTGCTGCCCTGTGCCGCGGGGTCCCCAGGTCCTGGTGACATTTCCGACGGGGCTGATGAGGCCCAGAACCGACGAGCTGGCACCGGCAGGGGGGCTGGCTGCTCATCTTGCGTCCCCCCCCCGCCCCCCGGCCATTTCAAACCAGGACTGATGCAGGGGCCCGGCCAAGGGACAAGCCACGGACTCCAGATGCTGTGTCCCCCACCCCACCCCCATTCTCAGGAAACGCCACCAGGGCCCCTGCACCCCATCCCTCTCTCTCCCCGACTTGTGTTCCCGCATGCCCCTGAGAAGGTCACAGAGGTCACCCCATTTCCTGACGGACTGTTGACCTCCCCCTAAAGGGGCGAGGGGGCCCCGCCCCCGCCCTGCCCATGAGTTCGGCAAGGGCTGTAGGAGGGAGTGCACTGTCCCTTGTCACCGCCCCCTCGCTGGGCCCTGACGCGTGGCCCCCCCCCCCCGAGGAAGATGGCCTCGAGCTCCGGCCCGGGCACCCGAGCTGACAGCAGCCAGTCCCCGATCATGAGGCCGCTTTACAGGCGGGGAAACCGAGAAGCCCCTGACGTCCTCATTCTCCGAGGTCGTGTCCTCAGCAGTGGAGACAGTCCAGCCCTCGTCCTCTCGGCCTCCCCCAGCCCCCCACACCCAGCTGTACCCCACTTTGGGCCGCCTGCACCCAGCCCACCCGGACCCAGGCAGCCCGCTCCCAACTCCCCCCACCGCGTTGGTGCTCCTCCATGACGAGGGCCGGGGAGGGACATCGTGATGCCGGGAGCTGGGCTCCACTCACACCCAGCAGCATGGCGAGCTTGCCTCTCTGCTCCCTGGCCGCTCGCTCACAGGACGAGTCCCAGGTTCGAAGCAGGGTCTGCCCCCTGAGGCTCCGTATCTCGTTGAGAGGCCACGGAACCCCGGCTGCCTCCGAGAGTCTGTACTTTGGGAGCGTGGGGGGGGGCCCACCTGCCTGAACCCCAACTCTCAGGATTAAGAGGAGCTAGAAATTTCCAAATCACTTTCTCAAGGGACCGAGCAGGGGACGGGTGTCCTTCCCTGTCCCCTTGGGTCACCGCTGTCCCCATGAGGAGGGAGAGCAGAGAGGAGGCGGCAGGAAAGGGGGGAGGAAGAGGGGGTCCAGACCGGGGATGAGGTGGGAAGGCCCGAGGTCCGAGCGAGGACAAAGCTCAGGGCTGGGCCCCCAGAGACACGCGGGCAGGATCGTCGCTCAGAGCCGCCGGCGTCTTCAGCACCGTGGAGAGCACCGGGGCCCTGTGAGAGTGCGACCAGCCTGGCCCCTTGGGCAGCGGGCCCAGCCCTCCCCCTCCCCGGGCGGTGGTGCGGCCTGTGCCTCCTTCGAGCAGGCTGTCCTCCACGGGGCTCCTGGCACGTGCCGCCACCGCGCCAGGACAGCTCAGCTCCCTCGGGGAGCTCAGCTCCCTCGGGGTCAGCAGGAGCCTCCCGGGGCCAGGCGTTTTAATTAGCCTCTGACCAGGGGTTTCCCTGGTGCCCATGCCTGGCAGCGGGCAGGGGCAACGGGGGCAGGGGGGTGGGGTGGGGATGGCACTGTGGTGGCTGAGCCTCCCCGCCCTTCTTCCCTGACGCTCGACTGTCCCCAGCCCTGGGCGAGGCCTGTCGGAACACAGCTGCTTCAACCGCGTGAGCAGCAATTCCCCAAAATACCCGAGCGAGGGAGGAAGGGAAGCCAGGGGCACCCGAGGAAAAACACCCGTCTCGGGGACCAGCAGCATGTGCCCAGCAGGCGGCCCCCCTTGGGAGGAACGGGGGAGTTGGGAGGCAAAGCTGGCCTGCCACGGCCGAGACCGAGCCCTACAGCGAGCGGGAGCACCCCCAGACAAGGCCCAGCGGGACAGAGAACCTGGAGGCGGGGGACCAGGGGCAGGGACGCAGCTGGGCACCGGGTTGTCAGAGGAGCAAACGGAACGGGCAGGGCGCATGCTCGTGAGAGCACTCAGCACGCACTGGGAGTGAGTGGTTCAGACCACGGCCACCCGCCCACCTCCCACGGGGTCTCACTGCCCCTGGGGCCCCAAGAAAGCTCCAAACCCCACGAAGGGCATGGCAGGGACGCTGCCACCGCGGCCCAGCCGGCTCGCCACGTGGAGCCGGCACCTCCGGGTCCCGCCCCTGGCCTATTTCTGTCCATCCCCGCTGTCCTCCGGCGGAGCTATTTCAGCGTCTCTGACGATGGTCCAGGACTTGTTTTTAACCAGGAGAAGCAGAGCTTGCGATGAACAATAGCTTCTAAAATTATTTCCGTTCCGACAGTCGGGGAGGAGCTGGCTCCCTGGCGGAAGACACGCGACTTCTCATCCTTGCTTCAAGATCGCCCCTAGAGACGCGGGGGGCCCCCACAGCAGTCGCAGCGGAGGCCGGGCCCTGCCTCCCACCCACTTGGCCGTGTGCGCGCCGGGCAGGAGGTCCTGAGGGAGGACAGTGGCCAGTCCTGCAGGGCAGGTGCAGGACGCGGGTGTGCTCGCCCACAGGTGGAGGGATGGGCCTCGTCCGACACGGACCAGGACCTGGGTCAGGCTCCCCAGCTGCCCAGCCGCCTCCCCCGGCCACTCGGGTCCTGCGGAGCCAGGGGCCAGGGAGGGGACCCGCCCACCCCGCGGCCACCTGTCTGGGAGCTGATGCCCACGGCCATCCCTGCTGGCCGGTCACTCCCCCCGACGTGGCTGCATCGACGTCCGTTCTGCGGGGCTATTTTAACTCTCACACGCAGCTCTGCCTCCCCTGGCGGCCGCGGCCCTGCTTCCCAGGGTGGACGCCCGGACGCAGGGTATGGACAGAAGGCTGAGGGTCAGTTTTGAAACCACATCTGACCCGGAAACGGCTTCTGGACAGAGGCTGGTGAGGAGGCACCTCAGGCCCACATTTGGGGAAACATGTGTGAGTATTTAAACGCCTCTCCCGAACCCGACCAGGAGGCCGAGACCGGAGCCAAGGCCACTTGCAGGTGAGTTTGGAGGAGATGAACAGCCCGTGGGAGGTGTTGGCCTCCTGGAAGAAATCCCGAGAACATGCAGACGTCTCCTCACAGGGGCTCGGGGCCCTCGTCCGTCCATCTGTCCTCGCAGGGAGACTCGGGTGAGAATGCACCTCCCTGAGAGGTGCCTGTCTCCCAGGCTGGGCTGGCGTGGGCCCCCAAACCAGCCCCACCTGTGCCAGCTTCCAGAAGCTTCCTGCCCAGGCCCTACCCCCGGAGCGAGGCTGCTGTGACCCCCAGCCCTGGCCGGCAGGGCCAGCCCTCTCAGTTCTGCGGGGCTGTGCGGCCCCAGGCTGCGGCCCCACTCGGGTCAGACCATCAGGGCCAAGTGCAGCCCCCCGCTCAGCCCTGGGGCGGGGGGCAGTCTCCACGGGAGCTCTGTCCAGCCAGACCCGCTCCACCTGCCCTCTGCAATGACCTGTGGTCAAGCCTGGGGCCTCCGGAGGCCTCAGCAGGGTCATCTCCCTGGTCATCTCGTCTCCACCCCACGCACCTGGCTCTGACCCTCCACTTGCCACACCTCCAACGGAGCTGGGGAGGGATGGGGTTCGAGGCCCCGCCCTGCACTCTGACTTGTGTGTTCTGCCCCGGATCCTGGGTGCCCCGCTCCTTCACGGGAGGGTGAGCCCCGCAGGAGGGAGGACGGCAGGTGGAAACATGGCCTCACACCTCCATCTCCTCACTCCCCTCCGCCCCCCAGACCCAGGCAGGATTTGGGGAGCCATCTGGACCACAGCCACTGGGGGGGCGGTGAGCCCTTTGCACCCCCCAGCCCCACCCTCCCTGCCCTCCGTAGCTCAGCTGGGGCTGCGGGACCTTCCTCCAGGTGTGCCGGCCCCAGGTGGAGGGTCAGCCTGTCTGCACCTTCGGAGGGAGTAACTGCCAGCAGTTTAGACAGTTTCCCCCTTCCTTCTGCATCTTCTCTTCTTTCTTTGTGGGTGAACTCCTTGAGTTGGAGAGAACATCACTGAAGGTTTGTCTCCTTTGCAGCTAAGGGGTCGCTGGCGGGGTGGGTCCTGGCTCAGACCAGAGGGCAGTGCGCTGGGCGGAGGGCTGGAGGGAAAGGCCCCGGCGTGTGACTGAGGAGGGGATGAACACATGAACAGGTGAGCCCAGCAGGGGGAGGACCAGAGCCCAGCCGTGGTGGCTGCCCTTCCCGTCCCATCAGCAGCCCCCTGGCCTGTGATCAGCCCCAGACCATCACGAGGCCGAGCTGGGGGCTACTCTGGTCAGGTCATAAAGCTGCACCAGCCCTGTGGACGTGCCAGCTAAGGGCTGTCCCCTACCTGCTGCCCTCCACCGGGCACAGGCCTCCTGCCTTTTGGGGGGACACGGAGAACCCGAAATGCAGGGCCCACATCCAGCGAGGCCCACCTTCCTCGCCCTGCTGAGCACCGACCCACCACCGCCCTCTGCTGGCCACACCGCTCACTGCGCAGGCAGGAAGGTGGAGGGGACTGAAGGCAAACAGCGGGCGCCAGCGTCACCGAGCAGGTTGCCATGGCGACGAGAGGGTGGGGGCGGAGGGGCTGCAAGAGCCGTCTGGAAATCAGGGAATGTGCCATCCCCAGCTGGAGCCAAATTCCTCACGCTCTGCCTCCCCAGTGCAGCCCACGTGGCCACCCAGGCCGGGCACCGGGGCAGGGCAGCCGGAGGGGCCTGGGCCCCGCTGTCCAGGGTGACCCCCACCCCAGGGGCAGCACCCAGGCACCACCAGCCTGGCCCTGCTTGGGACATGGTCACCGCCTCGCTCCTCCCTCCTCACTGGGTGGGTGATGTCCCTTGAACCCTCTCGAAGGCCACCCCCCCCATTGACCTGGAGGACGCTGAGGAGGTCACCTGTGGCAGTCACTTGGGAGCCCCCCTCCCCCACCCAGTCACCGGGAGGGTCAGGGCCTCGGCCGAAAATGGAGGCCAGGGAGGCTGATGCAGAGCAGAGCCCCTGGGTCCTGAGCTGGGCGGGGGCCCCTTCCTGAGGCTGCCTCGGGATCCCGGGGAGGCTGTCTCCACACGCATGGGGCCAAGCTTCAGCCTTCGGGTGTCGCTGACACCAAACCCACCAGGCGCGAAGCAGGGGCCAGGCTGCCGAGCTTGGGGCTGGCGTCCAGGTGGCCCCTGGTGCGACGGCCACAGGAGACGGCACCCGACTGGACCCTCATGTCGGGTGGCATCACAGGCCCTGGCTTTGATCCCTGAGATCTTCCTGGACTTGGGGACGGTCCCTCTCGAGCGGCCACCAGAACAGGCAGGGCCTGCCCAGTTCTCAGGTAAGCAAACAGGACTTGCCGCCCCCCCCCCCCCCCCCGTGCAGGGGTGCGTGTGAATCTGCACGTCCCTGCTGTGGAGCAATCTGTCTCTGGAGGGGCCTCGGTGGACAAGGCGAGGGGACACCAGGGTGTCCTTTGCATATGCAGATACGTCTAATTACTAACCCACAATTAAAGGCTTGTGTGTCAGCAAATGAGACTAATTTGATACATTCATCTATGAGAATCAGCTTTTCGAAAACCAAATAGATCCCCCTTTGCTTCCTTCACAGAGAGATGGTGCAGGGGTGTCCTGGCCGGTGGCCGAGGGGGGGCCTGGTTGAAGGTGACAAGGAGGGCCTGCAGTGCCTTCCGCCCAGCTGGCCTGGTGCACAGGCCCGCTGGCTGCCCGGCCCCAGCCACAGAGCGTGTCTGGGGACGCAGGGTGAACTGTGGTGGAGAGTGGACGGTCCCAGTCTTGCTAAGTTGAGGAGCATGAAGAGGACCGCGTCTGGGCCACAGAAAGTCACGGGAAGCCGAGAGAGATGCACAGTCCAGGGAGGGCTTCTGTCCCCTGGGAGGAAAGGCAGGTGTGTCCCCACAGTGGGTGGGGGGCGGCCTGCAGGGGTGCTGTGGGCGTGGCATCCGGATTCTGGAACCTCATGTCAGATGGTGTCACGGGCCCTGGCCCCTCGATTTGATCCCTGAAATCTTCCTGGACCTGGGGATGGTCTCTCTCGAGGAGCCAACAGAACAGGCAGGGCCTGCCCTGCTGGGACCAGGGACCCCCGTCCTCTGCTCCAGCCCCACATCGTGAGTGGGGGGGGGAGTCAGAGCAGCACCCACGGCGTCTGTACAGGGCAGACCGCAGCTGCCCCCAAGTCACAGTCACTGCACACGTCCACCTCAGACTCCCGACACACACAGCCCCACCTACCTCCCCGGACTCCCAGCCGCCTGTCTGTCTTCCTACTGTGCGCCAGGCCCCATGTGGGGCCGGGACACCTCCGAACACAGTGCGTGGACAGAACAGGGCAGGGCGCAGGGCGAAGGCGGCTGGCACAGGTGAGGCTCTGCCAGGCTGCGTCCGGGGTGGGGGAGGGGCGTCCAGGCCCGGAGTGGGGCCCCCGCTCCTGCAGGCTCCAGGGACTGGAGCCACGCATGCGGACACTTGGAGGAACTCCATGTGCTCTCACTGCCTTCCCCTTCCCGACGCCTCTGCACAGCCACTTGTTTTTGGAGCTGGGAAAACCTTTACCGGGAAAAGACGGGGCACCCAGTTTCCACGGCCGAGCGGCTTTTTAAGCAGCAAATTATCGGGAGTTGTGAGAGCGAGGGGCCAGGGTGGCCCCTGTGAGGACAAAGGCGTGTTCGCCCGAGTCGACCCACCCGAGACCGAAGGCAGGTCTCTTTTCTGTGCCGCGTCCCCAGGTGAGCCAGGGGCAGGCGGCGGAGGGAGCTGCACCCCCGCAGCGGGTTCCGAGGGCCCCACGCCTCCTGCCTCCTTGCCAACCGTCGGGCTCCCAGCTCCGAGGCTGCGATGCTGCAGCAGAATAGATGCTGCCTCAGCAGGTCCCCCTGGGGTTGACGGAAATTGAATCAGGCAGCCGTCCGCACCGAATGCCCTGGTTTCCCCGATGCTGAGGGACGTGAGCGTCTTTCACTGCCGCCCCCCACCCCCCGGCCTCGCAGCCTTGTTTT